>CBVK0102737850.1:1329-26191 GCA_900067695.1 Picea abies
ATTTTTTATTCCCATCCTAAACCAACAATCACAATTTTTGGTATAACTTTTCATCGAATGATGGATTAACTATAGTCCAATTGGATATGAAAGTATATTACTATAGGTATATCCAATATAAATAATTTTATGAACATGAATAATTGATCATTCATATATACCAATAAACATACTAGCAAAGAGTTTTTACAAACATAAATAATTAACGAGTCAAATATGCCAATGAAAAAGTATAGGAAACAAAGTCTTAGGACTACAAACTTAGGATAGGTAGTTAGTAATTATGGCATAAGTTTCTCATACGATATCGAAATAAAATAATTTAAGTTGGGTTGTAAACTAGATTCATAGGATAATATACCATGGAAACAACTTTTAACGATCTACCCATTTTATCTACCAAAAATTGACTGTCCCAACTTTGTTCTTAAAGAGGTCAATGATCCCAAATTCCATAAGAGTTTGATCAACAAGCTATTTCTTCCAAATTATGATATGGTTTTGTGTGAATTTTTCTTCCGATCTCACATCCCAAATTCCATAAGAGTTTGATCAACAAGCTATTTCTTCCAAATTATGATATGGTTTTGTGTGAATTTTTGTAGGTGTATAATTTTCAATGTAATGCATCCACATACCAAAATTTTCAAACAATGAGTTCCCATATGGATCTACACTATATCTATAGGAAATGCAAAAACACCTAAAAAAAGAAGGAAATCAAACCTCTAGTTCTAAATGTGTTATGATGTTAATTGGATCCTAACATAACCATCATGGGAAATCAATATACTCCATGAAGTGTCCTATTATGTATGATATTGATATAATGATATCCTGACATAACCATCGTGGGAAATCCAGGGAGTCCATAGAGCATGTCAACATTCGTTGAATAATTTCTACATTTTTTTAATGAAATTGTGATTCTTGTATGATAATGGTTTGAATATTTGATAAAAGAATACAACCATCATAAATTCATTGATTAGTGTACATTTTTCATTGTTCCTAAGATCAAAGGGACTAGATGTGGGCCATAGGTAATCAATGATGAAGAATCGAGGGTTGTAAAATAAAAACTTTGATATCAAGATCATTTTCCATATTGTTTATTGCAAACTATGATGATGATTTTTAGATTTTTTAACAGTAATAAATATTATTAGTAAAATTCCATTTTTATATTTGAACAGGTTGGAATAATTAAATTACAAAACTAAGTAAATATGTGTATTATAGTATATAGCATAAGGTGTATTTAAAGGAAATGGTGTTTATATTCAATATCGTTCATAATTCAAATGCGAAAGTATATCGAGATCCATATACAAAGACATTTTCACATGGTGATTTTAGTGTCCTTGAAGAAAAATGAAGTCTATAAAAAAATTGGTTAGTGATAATCCTAGAAATTAAAAGGTAGATTAGGTAGTCTTAGCTAGATAGATGTCATTAATAAGGAGTAAGAATACCTATTAAATTTTGTGGTCTAAAAATTCATGCAAAGCCCAAATTGCCCACAAAGACACAACCCAAATCCAAGGTTTTGATCTCTATCCTCTACTAAATTTCCACTATGAAAAATCCTTCGGTGCAAGGAAATATATAATATTCTTCCTTGATATTAGGAATGTAGGAGAAGGACATACATTGGGGTAGATATTCAAGATTAGGAAAATAACTATTGAATCTATAAATAATCCCATTATATTTGTAGAATGTTGGTTTCTCTATTATGTCCTTAGCTTCAATAATTAAGAGTGTGAGAGATTCACTAACCACATGAAACCTAGGAAACAATATTTCATCAAGATCCAATTTAATATTGCATTTTTGAGGAATATACCATGGTCTACAAGAGATGGGGGTGAACCTTCTCCAAATACTAGCTAAGCACCATCGATAGATCTTTGAGCTACAATCTCCTTTCATGCTCATGGAGTGGGAGTCATTGTTGCCATGACTAAGGGAGAAATATGTGATATTGAGAGAGCTAACATAATGGAGGGGAGGGGTTACAATGAGAGAAAAGAGAGAGTGCTCTAAGGTAGGGACAAAGAGGTGATTCTTTATGGTGTCAAGTATCTAGGGAAAACCTCGGTTTTATCCCTCTTGGAGTCCTCAAGAGCCTTTTCTATTTCCACTTTTTTTCATTCTCAATGGATCTTTATTTAACTCAAATTATCCCATTTTTAATTTCTATTATTTTTCCTATTTGTTTTTCATTTAAAATGCAAGTTGTTTAAATTTACAACTTAGTTTGCATCTCGTGCTCAACTAGGTAAAATTTGTATTCTCCTTCTTATCTTAAGAAAAATATAATGAGGTTTAGGTATATTTCATTTCACTCATTTTCAAACTCTATCAATTTATGTATTTCCTCGTTGATGGGTTTGATATCAAGCTTTTTTTCTATATTATTCATTTCAAACTTCCATGAAGTTGTTTAGATTTTTTAACACCAGTAAATGTTATTATAAATGTGATTTCTATATTTGAATGGGCTCGACTTGTGCACTACTATACATATAAAAGAGAAGCCCATTATGTCCAAATAGCTTTACAAAGTAGTTCTTGTTCACGCAAACATGAAAATGGAAAAACATCAACATAATATGAATTAATAGTAGACATTTCAAAACAAATGAAAGATGAAATGGTAGCTAATACAGCCATGGTGATAGCCATAGAAACTATTGAAATGGATGCAGTAGCCACAATTGTATAAATAAGGGTTTTAGCTTGGGAAAGCGTATCCATGGAATAGGAATGGTGGAATTGTGAAGCATTTGATATGCCTTGGATAACAAAGAGAGAATAAGGATTCCAAGATATTGTTAAATAAAAAAAATTCATTGGAAAACCTTCTTCTAATGGAGAGAAAAAAGAAGACAACAAAAATATCTATATGAGATCAGTGTTTCATAGTTCATGCAACAAAAATTAAATATTGAACATGGAGGGATCATGATAGATAAGTCTAATTTCTAGCCAAGTTTTTTGATAGAAAAAGCACCTATAATGGAGGTGTATGTGAAAATTTGTGTTTCCCTTAATGAAGAAGCAACTATGATGGAGGTTTATGTGGCAATGTTTCTTTCCCTTAATATTCGTTTTTCTTTTGTTTTAAGTTCAAGTAGTGCATGGAATATTGTACAAGAGAAAGAAAAATACATGTAGTTAAATGAGTTTTTTAAGATTGAACATGTCAAGCAAGTGAAGAGGTGGAAAATATAGAGCTAGAGATAACTTTTTATATAATTAGAAGATTAGGTAGATTATACAACTAGTTTTTGAAGAGAGAGGTGGTTTCTAAGAACATCATTATGGGACTTGAGCAAAACTTAAAATAACTCAACATACATATTAGTGTAAGAAACCAAAATATTTCCATACATAACACACATCTGATATATGGTCTCACTTGATTTAGATTGACCCATAGGGACATCTTATGTAGTATCAATATGTGATTGAATCCCTTGAAGGAAGGACCATGAGGTCCACAAATATCAATGAGAAAACATAACAAAATCCTTAATTTATGACTTTTTCTACACATTGGTCCATACTTTGTTGTAACCATGTGACTAGCTAGATACCATGTTGACAAACTAGGCAATCCCCTTGTTGGCCATTTAGTTGACCACTTAGTTGACTATTTAATATTGACTTATTATCCCTAGACTATTGAGGTGTTAAAAACATTTATAACATGATGTTCCAATAGCCCTCCATTATCAAATTTCTCTGGAGATTTATAAGGTGAAATTTGTTTAATACAAAACCCCATAATTGCAACTTCCTAAAGCTAAAGCATAGCCCAAAGTTTAAAAAACATATATTTCAAGAGAGGATTTACAAATATAGTAGCAACGCAACCCAATTTTGTACAATAAATAATATTCACAACATTTTTGTGTACCAACTATCTCAAATAATGAGCATGCATATCTACATGGTTAATTTTATTGTGTAACATGATTCACCACAACTTCTATCTCACTTTGATTGTCACAATATATGACAATCAATTTATTGACTAGAAAACCATGCTCACCCATGAGATTTCAAATACATGTTGCCTCTATACCAGAATGCACTACAAGATTATAGTTGGATTCTGTGGTTGTGTTGTGGCAAACAACAACCTCCCAAATTTGCATCTCATAGACCATTTGAAATTTGGGCGCTTTTTTTGTTTGAAAATTATTTTCAATATTCATTAATTTTGTTTGTAAATATGCTTTATGTTATGATTTTATTGAGCATTAATATGTTCAATATTTTTAGAATTGAAAATTATTTTATTATTATCCTTGATTGTAATTTTCATTTCTTTGAATTTCATGAATTTAAACATGAAATTCAAAACTCGATTTCGAAATTTTCCTCATGGCATATCATTTAGGATCATTTCATTTCATTTGAATCATTTTGATTAATGATCTTGATTGCAGAGTGAGATTCATAAGGTTTTATCTAATATCCATTCTTAATATTCTTGATCATTTTGGCACAGAAACATATCCCTAACAAATCTTTTGCTTGAGCTACAAAATTTCTTAGATTATGTATTAGCTAATATTTCACATCAAGTTTTAATCTATTATCCTAAAAAACAACTCGAATACGGAATTAAAAAGTTTTGGTTTCCAATTGATTCTATTAAAGCATAACTAACGATTCGAAGATGTACTTAACATATCATTATCATTTGATTAGTTCATCAATTGATTCTATTAAAACATAACTAATGATTCAAAGATGTACTTAACATATCATTATCATTTGATTAGTTCATTGTGGTTATGATTCATATTGAAAATTAAAATTTGTATGACTATATGTATAATCACATTAGTAAATATCCATATTTATCATCAATGTATCCGATTGTTACTTGCAATCCAAGTAATGGTACTCTTTGTACTCTGTATACCACATGGAGTCTTCAAGTTGTATCCACATTCCTCCATGTATTGTACCCCTCTATATTACAACAACCTAAAATTAATTACCATTTCAAGTCATGTACTTAGAATTTTTACTCAATTTGGGTTTCTTCAAAATAATAAGAGTTTTGTATGTCTGAGTTGATATTTCTTGTTCCTATGTCTACATTTCCCTATGAATTATCCTGATTATGTCTACATTTCCCTGTGAATTATCCTGATTATTATAAATCATTTTAGTATGGGATTAATCTCTATAAATGAACCCCCATGGACTGAATTCATTGAGGAAAATAAGGATTCCATTCCTATGCTTCGAAAAGAAGGTTGGTTCAAGTTTCTCATGATATTTCATGGCCACAACCTATAGGTGACCAAATCGTTTTCTCTCAATTTCCATGGAAAGTATGCCTGGATTGGGGACATCGTATTAGAGCTCGATGAGGCTATAATTTCCAAGACCAACAAGCTACCAATAGAAGGTGAACGATGGTCTAAGACCAAAAGTATTAATAATATACATTGGTCTATGTTTCTCACCTCATCCAAAACTAAGTATAATCACAAAGGTATTATTGCTTCCATTATTAAGAAGGAATGGAAATATTTATTATTTATTATCAAATGGTATATAACCTATGAGATTATCTATAGTTTGTTATTTCTCTATCATGTTCATTTGCTAATGGGCTTTGTGGGATTCGAGCTGAATATGCCATTTTCTATTGAAATCCCTCACAAAAATGGTAAAATTTTATCAAAGAGACTGTATCAGATCTGAGAGGAACCTTTTTCACCATAGTTTAATTAGGATATTGATTGAGTATCATTTGAGCCAAATTAATGATTTATGGGAATAATTTATTAAAATAAATATTTTCTTGAAACCCTAGAACTAAACCTGCATACCCAAGATTTCAAATTTGGGTTCAAATCCACTAATTCAAAAGGTGATGATGACAATAATCTTCCACAAATATCATACTCCAACAATATTCTGACAAGGGTTTCATGTAGACAAACTCTGAGTTTAAATACAAATCTTAAAATAATGTCTTTGGATACAAATAAACAAATTTCTATTGAATCTTTTGATAATGCTGTATTTTCCTCTCTCACATATGAATGTCCTCAATATGATAGCTCCCCTGATATCAAACCCTCTACGGATCCAGAGAAGTTATTCGACTTCATGAATAAATGACAAGGGAGAAAGATGTCAAGGTATATCAAGAATAAATCTAAGAATGTTTCTAATGTTGGTTATCCCATTCATATAGAGGATGATGAAACTAAATGAACTCAAGACAATACTTCTTGGGAGAAGGAATCCTCGCCCATTGTGGGAAAACCTGTAGAGGAAAAATATAGGATTGACATGAGTTTGTAGGTTTCGTTTTGGAAGAAGAAACACTTTGTAGTGGTTCCAATTTTACAAAATAGTTTAATTTATCTCGAATTGGAGAACCAACTACTCAGATATGAAAACAAATCCTTCGTTGAAGATCACAATAAACACATTTCAAATATCAAGCGTAACAAAAAGGAAGACTCATTGACAATCAATTCTCCAGGGGTTAATATTTTTATCAATTCAGAGTTTAAAAATTATACCTCTTAATGATCAAGTGTAAATATCAGAGTTTGTTTGACATGTATGGATTTATTTTATTTCTTCTATTTTATTTTTAGAAAGAACTACAAAATTAGAAATTATGTAGCTGCTCTAATTTCTTATTTTTGTTTATTTATTTTTAATTTAATTTATTTGTTTTGACAAGTGTAAATCATGTGACATGGACCATGAATTGAGAAAATATTATATTTTCAAGATGCGATGATGGGTTATGAAGACAATTAGTTAGTCTATTATATAAAGATTGTCTTTATTTTTATTCAATTTATTGTAATTTTGATTTGTTTTGGGAATCAGAGACTCTTTATGAAATCCCATTCTTTATTTCAAAGAGTCAAATTATCTTTAATTAATAATTAGTACTTAGACATAGTTGTAACTCTTTTCTATAAAAGAGAGAAAGTAAGCTAAGTCCTCGGTTTATAATTTTGGAAGATATGTGAAATTATACATTGTTGTAGAATTTCCTTACCAAACTTTTATACTAGATCATTTGATTTTGATTATCAAAATAAGCATCAATATTCAACAATGGTATATGAATGTTTCATTTATTTTATCAAAACCCTATTGATGAATCTATTGTGTTACAGTAGTATAATTAATGCAATTAATGAAATTAATTGATTGTATTCATTTTATCTATTATTGCACATAGTAATTTTCAATTGAATTGTATATGAATATTTTTGTATTTCAAGATCTCTTCTAACTAATTAGATAGATCTTTCATCTATTGTACATTTGTTTGATTGAAACATATGTTTAAAAAGATATGCATCTTTTAAATATTGTTTCATTTTATCTGATTTATATACAAATAGAGACATACCTGGGTGTTAGTTATTTTAATTCATAGTTTATATTCATTAGTTTTGTTATTAGTTTCAAAAAATATTGTATTGAATTATCTTCATCAATATTTATTATATTTTTTTCAGAAAATATATTTGAAAAAGGGAAACAAATCTCATTTTGTAGGAGTAGTTTATGAATCTGGTTTGAATTATCTTATTTTAGATAGTATTCAAATTGTTTGAAAATATATTCAAATATACATTATTTTCTAAAGAAGTATTATTTATTATTTATATTAGGCAATATTGAATATAAATTAGAAATAATAATGACTGTAAACATAAAAATTGTTTAATTATTATATTTAAAGTTGGGATAATAAAGGGTAATTGGACCAATAACGAGTTGGAATTGCCACTTCAACAAAAAAATGGTTTAATTGGGACCCTGACTGGGCGATATCCCCAAATATTGATCATGGTCATTTTTGTCCATCAACATTTTTGGTGCTAGAAGGAGGGACTTTAGATAATGAATGGACAAAAAATCATAGAAATTTGGTAGCCATCCTAAGAGATTGCCTTCTCACTCAATATCTCCTGCAACTTCCAGATCCTCATCAAGATATACATCTATTAATACAAAATTTTCTCTTCTTCAAGATGTTGTTACTCAAATTCCAACTCATTCAGCGCATTCTAAAACTTCTATTTGAATATCTTCTATTAATTCACATGTCATTAACCTTTTATATAGAATTTATTCGAAACCTATGTTTTCACCTGAAGTGAAACAAATTAGACAACATATAGAAAGTCTCATAAGTCAGGGTGAGTCTTCACAAGGATCTGTAAAAACTGATAATTCAATTCTTCATGAACTTGGATTCTTAACTAGAGCACATAGTCAAAGATTAGGTGTTGAACCTATTGAATTTACATTGCCTTCACAACCACCCAAAAGACCTCTTACAACCATTGGTGGTGGTAATCATCCACCAACTCCTATAGATACAACTTTAGTTATCCCTCCATCACCACCTTCCCCTCATCCCATCATTATGAAATTTCAACTGAGAAGGCCATAGAGAACACTAGGAGCAGTTAATGTTCATGGATACCAACATGATCTTCCAAACAATCCTAATAAATGGTTGCCTAAATTTGATCTTGGATCAAAAAAACCTCTGGATGAACATATCAGTAATTTTTTGTTAGACGTTAACCTTAGAGGTGTTGAAGAATAATATGTGGTCTGTAGAATTTTTCCTTATACTTTCGAAGGAAAGGATTACACTTGGTATTTTTCATTGTGGCTAATTCCATTGCAGACTGGGATGGTTTTGAGGATCTATTTATCAAAACAATTGGAGATGATAAAACTTCATCCACTTTAATGGTAGAACTTTCCAAGATCAAAATGGGTCCAAAAGAAACAATTAAATATTTTAATCAAAGGTTTTTTAAATTTTTTAATAAAATTCCCGATACATCCAAACCTGGAGTTGATATTCAGATTGATTTTTGTTCTTTTGCTTTGCCAATATCTATGATATGTTTTTTAAATGAGTAGACAAGAATACTTTAGTTGAAGCAATGCAGGAAGCTTTAGAGGTTGAAAAGGAAATGTCTAGCATTGAAATTAAATCATTAGTTGAGGAACCAAGGTCTTCTCAGACAGTAAAGAAGGAGATTATGAAAGAAGAAAAGAAGGATAAGGATTCTTTTGATATGGATAGTCTTCTAAAGGTTATGAAAACAATAGTAAATGAAATGGTTGACATTAAAGGAAATCTTCTTGAGGTTTCCAATAGACCGTTTACACCTTTTGTCAAGACTAACATGAAAATACCTTTTGGTAGTCATATTTATACTCTCAAAAGTCAAGAGGTAAATCAAAATGAAGAAGAAGCCAATGGAGATGAAATACAAGATACAAATATTTTCTTGGATATCAATGGAATTTTTTATGAAGAAGAAACTCAAGAATCTCTTATTGCTAAAACCATAAGAAAAATTTCACGTTCAACTTCTGGATCTTCTCCATCAACTACTATTTCAAATAAAGAATCTATTGAAGACATGTCAACTTCTAAGACTTTAATAATTGTTCATAAGATTGAATATGATATCATAGAGGATATGAAGAAGAGAATGGGAACAAATTCTTTTTTTTAATTGAGCAAGCTAAAATCTAAAAAAAATAGTTTGTTAAAAGTTTTAGGCTCTACTGACAAATCATCTTTACCTTCTACCATAGTAGAAAATAGAGAAAAAAACATAATTTCTTAGAATTATTCATTTAATAGGAATATTGATGCGGTTTTGATTGGTGATAGATATAAATTGTAACATCATGCTCTTGAACGCACATGTTTTGACTTACTCTTTGAGGAAACTTGCATGCAAGTGATCCATTTTAGTATATGGTTGTTTGTTTCGCTTATGGATTTTGATGATGATGTTGTTAGATTATGATGTTACGTAATTTGATATCTATGTATAGACAAGTGTTATTGATGGGTTTCTTCTGAGTGTGCATGGAACTTGATATATTGAGGATGTTGATGGCATCAATGAACCTCCTTGGACTTCGGATCGACTCAGGGAGTGGACTGTATATGGTTTGGGTATTTCTATTTATGCATATGTGACATATGATCGGGTATATTATGATGTTGGTATGGATCATTGATAGTGTTTCATTTATGGATGAAGGTTGACAATTTATTTCTTATCAAACTCCCATAAGGAGTAAAGGGGCTATGCACAACAACCAGATATTGAGGGAGAGGTGTGGCAACAACCCTGTCATAGCCTACTAGCACTCCCACCATGGCTCTATCTGTAGGTTAACGATTGCCTAGTTATCGAGATCCACAATGTCATAAGGGAAGACTAAGACAATCTCTCATGAAGATTCTAAGAGGTGCACAATAAGGCAGGGTCCTTATTCCTTAGAGGCTCTTAGTCTCTCACAACGTCGTCTGATGGAGTATTGACTACAAGGGTTGAACAACTACCAAAATCAGTGAAAGGTGAGTGGCACCCTTGGAGCACGTAGTGCGTCTTGAAGGACACGTCACATAAATAAAACTTGAATAAAGGAGAGTGTCACCCTTGGAGCACAGAGTGCATCTTAAAGGTCATGTCGTGATTTTAATAAAGGTGAGTCAATGAACCTAGGTGCCTAGAAAAAAAATTGTTTTGACATTTTTAGACTTAAAATAATTATTAAATGAGTAATTTTTATTAATTATAAAATCCCCTAAAAAAATTCTAAGCCTAGTTTAAAAATTTGAGCCTAAGTTTAAAATGGGTATGAAGACTAAATAAATGAAATTATAAATTTAATAAATGGTGGGGGATGAAGAAAAATCAAGTTAGGAATTGAAAGAGTAAAAATTAATATCTAAAGATTTAATTATATAAATATGTGCAAAATAATACCAAATTGTAACTAAGATAAGAAAGGAAATAAATGTAAAAAGGAATGTGGAAGCATAGAAAGGAATCTAGTCTAATATAACTAAAGAACTTTCCTAAATTAAACACAACTAAGTTTTAGAAAGACAACAATCATTAAAAAGGAAATACAAGGAATAAATGGACAGCTATGAGTGATTTTAGGAGCGCTTTTAGGATGAGTGATAGAAATTCACATTTAATTAAATTAAATAGTGAATTTTTGGTGCAAGTAAGGGAACAGATGAAAAGTGTACGAAGGAGAGTAATTCCTAATTAATTTTTAAAAACAAATTAAATGTTAAAATGGAAAGTGTTCAATAAGAAAAATTCTATAAAGGAAATCGCTCAAAGGAGGAATGGGGGATGATTGGTATGAGTAAGTTTATGCTCCCATAATTTCTTTGGCTGAATTTTCTTGTGAGATTTGGGTTACCCAACTTGAAAAATAGAGTGGTAGCTCAACTTTGTGAGGTAATTTGGGAGCTAGATTTTTCTAGTTGTGTTCGTGTGTGGCCCCTTTGCGGCTTGGGGGGATAAGGGGGAATAAGAGTACCCCTAGCGTTGGCTGGGAGGTACCAATGAAGTTGTTTTATTAGAAAGATTGAAGACTTTGTGCAATATCTCAGATTGGATACCAACACCAGATTCTACCAATTTATTGGTTATAGTACTATTATTTTTGTGTCTTTATGGTCAAAAGGAAGTCTATTCAAACAATGAAAATTTTTCCTTTGCCTTTCTTAAATTATGTTGTGTACCAATTATGTATGGAACATTTGTAGACATTTAAGGATATAATATTTCGATATCTCAATTAAAATTGGTTGCCCATTAGTTTTTGAATCGAATCCGCTTCCCATTGTGATACTCAATGGGCCACAAAAGAATTTTTCCTTATGTATGTTCATAATAAGTTAGATTTGAAGAAAAACAATCAAATTCTGCACTATTCCTACCCTGACCAATCTTGTCTAAAAATATTTAAAATGAAGAGTTAATAAATAAGATAGATTATGTGAATTGCTCCCAATGAATTTCACCTTAGAATATCAGATATCACCCAGATCGAGGTCCTTTTTGTTATTGAAGGACTCTCGACGGATTTTACTTAGTTTAATCTAGAAACAATGCAACTGTAACTATGTGTCTTACATGTTCTTACCCATGAACCCTTAGTAGCTCTTGATGAAGACGAAACAGGACATAATAGTTAGTATCTCATGTTTTTAAAATTATTTCTTTTCTTCTTGGAAATAACACAGTGACAATGGCATTGAACCCTTAACTGAAGCAAATTTTGTTATGTAAATTTCCTAAGCATCTAGTCTATCATATTCTTGACTTTTAGGATCCCTGTCGACAAAGGAATCCATATGCTTAAGGAATTTGTCAAGACTCCTCTACTCAGAGACTTAGTAAACTGTGTAGTTGGTTGTCCTAGTTTCTTTCTCCTTCGACTTATATTTAACTGGACGGATTTCTCAGTCAGTTAGCATATGCTATCCATGGATAACATAGTACCTCGATTGACTCCCCTTTTGTATAAATTCAAGAAGGAGATCCCATTATTAATTACCTCTCAAACCTAGATACCTTTCCATTGCTATTGTAGAAACCTCTGTAAATATCGATGCAGTGCAGGGTGGTTAAGACATGTTTGGGATAACTATTTTTTACTCCTCTCCAAAGATTTGCTAATACTATTTGGATGAATCTTGAAATTCTCCCACGAGTCATGACTATATTTTTTTTGTAGAATAGGGAACTTCAAGATTTATTTTGGAAGTTTGGTGACCTAGTTTAATTTATGATTTAGGTTTTGATTTCCTAAGGTCAAACATCTCACCTCAACTTTACATGGAACTTCCTTTATTTATTGGCAGATGCCAGCCAACATGTGCATTGTACCTTTAAGTTATGAAATGACTTATGTAAATTTTGGAGTAAATCAAATTTATTCTTGTGAGGAACTCTCTTGGTACCTCATGTCATAATTCTTCCTTTACAACTATCGCTTGACGTGGTAAGGGATTCCCTCTTGTTCCACTTAAATCATTAATTCACTGTATGATCACTAGTATTTGATTTGTACTTGGAGGCTAGATCCTTAACGGACAATTTTCGTCTTGAGAACCTTAAACAGATTTCAATCTACGTTTAACATTGTTTTTGTTGAGTGTTAATTAACATAATTAATACAAACCCAAGAATGAGGGAATTTATTTATAACTAACTAGGATTCTTCCAAAGTTGAGACAATCACTTCCTTGTCTTACTTAAAAGTGGATTGACTAGTTAGTATTAGAATTTGGATTTGAAACTTTTGTCTTGGTGTCCAAGAGAGGTGGGATGGTTAAATGGTATGATTGACCCTTGTTTTCCAGTGAAAATAGTATGGGTTTTCCTCTATTATGCACAATTTCTATTGCTATTTTTTTTGTCATGATATGTTCATGCCTATATTGATGCTTTACTGTTTTTAAGACACAAATTTTGGTACTTATTTGGGTGTTCATATACGATAATATTTAGGGCCCTGAGGATCATTATATGTTGATTGGTTGTTTACCTTTGGATTGACCTGGATCATAACCTCATTGTAATAGAATACTTATTTTAATGGAATATTTTAGAGATAGTGTTAGACGATAAACATCTAGGGTGTTAGTGATGTTTCATTTTTAACAGGGATAAAAACTCCTCTATGACTGCTTGATCAATCACATTTTCTTTGGATGCTTACTTCATGATGTTAAATATTGGTGGAATGTTACTAATATGCTTACCAGGTGGATTAAGATACTGAGATGTAATAGTAATCATAGGATTTGTATTGGTTTGGATCTAGAATTAGAAATAAATCCTTATGAAGTAAATTGTGTGATGGATTGACAATTTGTTTAATAACACATTGGGTTGTTGAATGATGTTTAAGTAAATAGATTATTCTCGGCACTATGATGAATGATGGTTACTTATGATTAATGAAACTAGTCTAAAAAATTGATTTTATAGGAATAATGGGATTTAGACACCTTGTTCCTCAGAATAGTTGCCATCCCTGAGACCTTAAATGGTTAAAATCAATTAGAACCTAGGATTGAGCATTTCTTATGTGTCCTATGAGTCCTAACCTTGTAGGGTATGTTGGGTGGGTAGTACTTTTATATTCATTATCTGATTGAATGTTGTTGCAAATTGTTTCAATACGATTATGATGTGCTAATACGTTTCATTGTTTATGTTTATGTGTCCCTATCCTTTGTTGATGTTGAATGTGTCCTTAATGATTTCCATGATGAGTAGTTGGTACTGCTTTTAGTTATGATGTTGTTTATTAGGGGATGTTGTGATCATGTGTTGATGTTAATTTATTAATGAATTTTTTTTTTACCTTTTATGCTTCACTTTCCTAGACGTAACAGAGGGGGTGTTACATATGGTATCAGAGCAAGTTCAACCCCGCGACTTGGGATCATTACACCTTCCACTATATAAACACTTGATTAATAATTTATCACTAATTAAATTGAATTGTGTTCGTGCAGGTAATCATGGTTAGAGGATTCCACGAAGGAATATGATGTGGGGCTAAGGGAGGAGGCACAACACCTCCAACAACATCCATGATAGAGGGGTCTAACCCCCAAGGATAAGATCAAGTCATTGGAAAGGGACATATTGTTTTGGGGGATGTGGTTGGGTTGATGAGGTCCTTTCACAGGATGTCAGAGGCCTTGATTATCCATCTGGATAGAGATGAGGTCAGGGCGTCTATACCCCTGAGGGTCCATAGCACACCCTAGTCGGTATTGGTAGCATTCACCAAGAACACAAGAAGGTCAAGTTTCCCGAGTTCTCGGGTGCCACGAATGGCGCAGACGCCGAGGCATGGTTGGAGAACATGCTGATGTTCTTCACACTTCAAGACTATACCTCCAACATGAAATTCTGCATGGCGATATTTCAACTGAAGGGGAGAAATCTTCTATGGTGGAAGATGCTTTTGCCACAATTGAATATGGTAATCGAAGACATGTCATGGGAACTATTTGAGGAGAGTTTATGGGAGAGGTATTTGGCTGGGGAATTCATTGAGTGCTAGCTCAATGATTTCAACACCTTACAACATGGTGTTCATATGATTCTTGAGTATGAGGCTCATTTCATGGAGCTACTTAGGTATGATCCATATTTGAACACTGAGAATCTTAAGTTCAAAAATTGTGTGTTCTTCCTTAACGTCAGAATTTGTGTGAAAGTGAGGATACTAGTGCCTCAGACGTTGCATGATTTTTTCCTGAAGGCCCTCATAGATAAGGAAAAGTTGATTAGAAGGGGTCGGAGAAGAAATCCTACGAGACCGATGGGACATTCGACATCTGGGGCACAACAACATTAGACAACAACTAGACATCCATCAAGGTATCAAGGCACTCCAAGAGGATCCAAGTTCACAAAACCACGGTGACTAGTGCCTCGGAAGCAGACTCCCTATTGAGGACCACAACACAAGAAACAATGTCATCCACAACAAAAATAGTTCAGTCTTTTTCAACATAACTGACCAGGGTTTCAAGCTGGTGGGCCATCAACTTCTACTCTGGGAACCTGGAGAACTGGACCGAAGACTAGATTTTTTACATATGGAGATCCACATTACCAACACCAATGTCCAGTTGAGAGGGCTAGAGCAGTTGGTTCAGACAAACACACTACAGTAGGAGATTTGGGGAAGGCCCATCGGATTCATGTAGCAGTGAATAACTGTTAGGTCGAGCACTAACCTAATGTGCTCTAGACATCAGGTACTATCGTTGACCAGACCTTTAGTATTTTGATAGATCTGGGTGCTACAGAGAGATTTATTTCTGGTGCAGTGCTAAAAAGAATTAAGTTAAAGGAAGTCAAACAGGATAAGTTTAGCTACATGGAAATGGATTCATGAGCCAAGAATAAGATTAGAGGAAAGGTTACATTCTATATCCTTTACCTAGGGTATTTTTTCATGAAGGTCAACATGTACGTCATGATCTTAGGATCTTATGATGTCGTGATTGATATGGACTAGTTGGAATCGCATGAGGTGATACTCAACTATAAGATGAAACAATTGAGTTTGATTGATAATAAGGGACAAAGATGAGTGATTGTAGGAAGAAACCATGTAGTTTCCCTAAGGTTAATCTCTTCCCTACAACTATGGAATAGCATGTGAAAGGGATGCAATCTTTATGCAATCCTAGCGTTGAATGACAAGGGCATAGAGGAAGGAACAGAAAACCTTCTGGTAGTACGAGAGTTTGCGAACTTGTTCCTAGAAGAGTTACCAGGTTTGCCTCCTGAAAGAGAGTTGGAATTTGCAATTGAATTAAAACCTGGAATTGAACCGCTAGCAAGGATGCCTTATCGGATGTCGACCCCTGAGTTACAGGAGTTCAAAATGCAACTGAAATAGTTTTTGGACATAGGAATTATACTTCCAAGTGTGTCACCTTGGGGCGTGCCTGTTATTTTCATATGGGAGAAGGATCTCTTGTGGAGACTCTACATTGACTACCATCAATTGAACAAGGAAATGATCAAGAATCAATATTCGTTTCCAAGAATAGACTATTTGTTTGATGAAATAAAAGGCGTGATGGTGTTTTCTATTATCGACTTCAGATCAAGTTATCACCAGTTACAGATCAAGGAGGAAGACATTTCTAATACCACATTCAATATGAAGTTTATACATTACAATTTTACCATTTTACAATTTGGACTGACAAATGCCCCAGGGGTGATCAAAATCTGGACCAGGGGTCAAATTTTAGCTCAAAAATCAATGTTCTCGGAATTGCCTCAAAATGAACGAGAGCATAGCCCTCATCATCAAAAACCTAACGCAATTCATTTCGTCTCAAACGGACATCAGGAGCAAGAGATATCATGATCTGTTCGAATCATCAAACAGGTAAAAAAAGGGGACGCTGACTATGTAATCTGTACAGTCCGTACAGATGCTGACATGGCATGTCCATACGATGATGTGGTAGAGATGAATGGAAAAGGTATGACCACTGATGTGGTAGGTGATGTGGCATTCATTTATTGGATGACAGTTCAACGAATGTTGTTGTGACATGTGGCAGTTATTGGGAAAATGGTAAGGTGCCACGTGGCCCAGTCATGGGCTGCCACGTGGCACCCCAGTATTGGAAATTGGTTTGTTTGTTAAAATGTATTGGAGTCCATGGGGTTCGACCCCCAGACCTCCCCCACTGGATACGCCTTAACAAAGTCTTCCCGACCACTATACCATGCGTTGGTTCTTATTATGTATGTGGGCTTTTTATTATTTAAATTCGTGCTATGTAATATTCGGCGGGGGGTCGGGCCGAGGCTTAGCCCTGACCCCCGGTTCTATGCCTTTGCATATGACTCTACTCTCCATTAAATGACATGGGGTTTGAAATGTATAGTCCAAGGTTTTATTATGTTACACATATGACCATGCCCTTTGTAATTGTGCGTGTGGGAATACGTGTTCAAATGATTTGTTTAAGCCCACAGTTGTAATGTGACCGATGGTTACATGGTTATGTGTGGGTTTTGGTTAGCCCCCGGTCACATTATTTTATAAATGTGACCACATGAAGCATGTAGGGGATTCATTTCTGGTTTGAACGGTTATAACCAATAGTTGGTTGGACAATTGTCATTTTACCATTGGCTTGAAACCTAGCCCCTTTTTGCGCTAGCCCGTGGTTTTGGGTGGTTGCTTATATGCCCGTGGTCTTGGCAGTTAGGGGCTGGGCACGCCTAACCGTTCAACAGTTTATCCAGTTATGTGGTGGTGGTTTTAAACACGCATTTTGGAGCATGTTCTTGGTTCAAGAACACAGAGGTGCGTTTTGGCGAACCAGAGAGAGAAAGCTTGAAGGAAGAGGATGGAAGGAGGCCTATCTTTCTCATTTTTTGGCCAATTGAGGTGCCGTAAAAGCCCATATAGGGGTTTTTGGACGTTATGAATCCATTGGCATTGTTATCAAGACCATTTGAAGACTTATTTTGTAGGATTGTAGCCATTGAAGTTTCAGCAAGCTCCATGGAGCTTGAAGCCCTCATTGATTGAGGACATGTTTTGGTGAGCCTATGTTTGTTTTCTATGATTGAATAAACATTTTTGGATAATTGTTATGCTTTGAACACATTTTGATAGGTTTCAGAGGATTTTGAGGACTTTTACAGGTGTTTTTTCCAAAGAGAAGCTCAGGGAATCTTATGGCCACATGTAGAAGAGGTCATGTCCGGATGAGCCATGATCCGTTTTCAGAGTTCTATTAGTCATTTTTGGGGTTTTTATGTGTTCTGATCGCAATGGTACAGTCTATTTTTCCATTGGAGTTGAGTAGAATATTGTAAAATAACTTTTGACAAATTAATCCCAGAGAGCCAAGTCCATTGATGGAGGCTCAAGGAGATGTAGCCCAGAGGGGGGTGAACTCCTTTATCATGTTGTGATTGTTCTGAGTTTGATGGTTTATTCGTTGCAAGTTATGTTGTTGTGTATTTATTGAAGGTACATATTTAACCATTTAAATGAACATATCCTCTCACATAAGCATTTACAAGAAGATACATAAATTTGGCACATAATCTATCTTGCATATTTTAACACATGAAGCAAGGTCCTGTAAAGTTTTTTTTTAAATGAAGTAGACGGTGCTTGCATAGCATAACAAGTCAGCCTTCTATTTTCAGATCAAGGGGTATTCATGAGCTTGAAGAATTGGGTTTTCCGCAAATACTTGGACAAGTTTTTTCAAGTATTCATTGACGATATTTTGATCTATTCTCGGACGACGAAAGAACATGATGAAATTTTTTTCTTGGTACTACAATTTTTACGATAGAACAAATTATACGAGAAACTATTGAAATGCTCTTTTTATCAATCAAGGATTCATATTTAGGGCATGTTATCTCTGATGAAGGTATCGTTGTGGATCCAACGAAGGTACAGGATATTATGGAATGGCTTGTGCCGAATAATGTACCATAATTACATAGCTTCATGGGTTTAGCTGGATATTATTGATGGTTCATTGAAGGTTTTTTGAAGATAGAAGATCCGATCATAGAATTGCAAAATAAAAACAAGAAGTTTGTATGGACTGTGAAATGCGTGGAAGGATTTATAAGGCTGAAGGAGTTGTTGATGATAGCGATGATACTAAACGTCCTTGACATGGATGAGGACATCTGGGTATGCAAAGATGCATCCAAGGAAGGCTTAGGTAGATTCTTGTGCAACATGTTCGAGTGATCGCTTACATCTTAAGGAAGTTAAGAAATTATGAGGAGAACTACACGACACATGATTTAGATTTTTTGGTCATTGTGTATGCCCTGAGAGTGTGGAGGCACTACCTGATTGGATGGAAATTTGAACTAAAAAAAGGCCATTGTGGTTTGCAGCACATTTTTATGCAAAATGACTTGAACGCGCAACAAAGGCGTTGGTCAGAAATTCTTAGTGAGTACGATTTTGATATTACCTATATAAAAGGAACAATGAAAAGAGTGGCAGATGCATTGAGTCAGAGACCACGCATATTTTAGATGATACCTCTCTAGATGAATCTTCATGAAAATATTCCAACTATACAGTGCGATGATGACTGGTATAAAGAAGTTAAGGAAAATATCAAAAAAGACACCATGTTGGTACCAAAATTTGCAGGAATTACTGTGGAAAATGATGGATTAATGATATATGATAACCATATTTGTGTATCACCTAACGATGAGTTGAAAAGTTTGATCCTAAATGAAGCTCATAGGGCAGTAGACATGGCTCATCTAGGATTCATGAAGATGAGGGAAGACATTAAACCCTTATTCTTCTAGAAAGGAATGAAGGAAGTCATCATCAACTACATGGCGAGATGTATGGAATTTAAGGAAGTGAAGGATGAACATAGACATTTGACAGGATTACTACAACAACATTCTATCTTAGAATATAAATGGGAGGTCATTTCGATGGAATTTATCGTGGGATTTCCATTGACAACAAGGAGGCACAACTCAATTTTCGTGATAGTTGAAACTCTGATGAAGAGTGCACATTTTATCCCTATGTGTATGATGTATTAGGAACCAAAACTAGTTATAGTTTTCATCAATGATATTGTGAGGATGCATGGCATTCCTATGAGGATCATATTCGATCAAGCATTGATGTTTACAGGATGATTTTCGACTAGTTTCCAAGAGGCCTTCGGAACCCAACATAACTTTAATATTGCATATCACTCGGAGACAGATGTGAAGACATAAAGAATAAACCAAATATTGGAAGATATGTTGTGTATGTATGTGATGGACCAACATAAGCATTGGGTGGAGTTCTTGGCACTCGTAGAGTTTGCATACAACAAAAACTATCAAAGCACCATTAAGATGGCACCATTTGAGTTTCTTTATGGATGACCATTTTAGACTCCTTTGAGATGGGATCAACTGGAGGATAGGGTCCTGGTAGGACTAGAATTGATCCAATAAATGGACGAAAAAATTAAAATGATAAGATAAAGGATTAAGAAAGCATATGATTGACATAAGAGTTATGCCGATGTGCATCGCATTGGCAGTGTTTATGAAAGTGGTGATCGATTCTTCTTGTAGGTGAAACTGCAAAAGAGTTCAATCAAGTTTGGAAAGGGTTCTAATGATGCATACCCCCTACCTCTGCCTCGGCAAGGTCTGCTGACCTCTGGGTCTAAGGATCATTCTTCATATCTTGATGAGCCAAAATGTCTCTTTAGTTCTCTGCTGGAACCTTCAACGAACAAATCCACAAGTCCAAATGTGAACTCAGTCCATGCAAACAACACTAGGAATGAGATCCCTCCACATGACCACAACCCCATGAAAAAAAGACACAATAGGCACATTGTGTTTCATGATGTTGGATTTTCATTCCAAGACACTTGAATCCTGCAATTCTTGAAACCCGACTAGGGGCCTAGCAAGCGCTATCCCTCTCTCCTATGCACACGATGTGACCTTCCTCTAGGAACTGGCTCCCATCTCCCAAATATTTCATGGCTTCACAATTCATGAAGTCGAAAGAATTCTCATCGAAGATCTTTTGATCCTTGAAACCTCAGAATTCTCCCACATTGTATAAATGGCTCCTAGATCTCCAAGATCCGATGGTTGTGATTGAATCACCATTTTGCGATTCAGGATTTCTAACAACTCTTCCCTTTGACCTTTTGTAGTAGTGATTCAGTGAAATGTTTATATCTCACCACATGTCCTCTGACAATGGAAGGCTAGGATCATTTTGGCTCCCAGCTGCCTAGGTATTTACTCTTGTCTTCAAGTCCATTTTTCTGGTGCCCAATCCTCCGATGTGTGTGGATTTCTGCCATGTGTCACCCTAGATCCAACGGTCCAGAATGATTTCAGGAATTCACCTTTTGTGAGTTTTCTCATATGCTCCTTGTAAATCTCCCCATGTCTGATCCCACGAACACCCTGGATCTACTGCCACTTGTCACCTCTAAGGATGGACAATTCCGATCATTTCAGAACTTCTTTCATGCACTTTCCTCCGGATCCAACGACTATTGGTCCTCTGTGCTCAGATATGATAGTTCATATATGATCTCCTCCCATGTGTGTTCTTAGTTGTTTAGACATGGGATCCGATGGTCCATATTCACTCCTCTACAGCTAATCTAATGGTTGTAGATGCTCCTCCCCCTCCTGGGATTTTACTTCTCCCTAGTCTTGGAAGATTTCAATGCTTCGAAGGTCTCAACTTTTGATCTCCTTCCTGCGAACCCTATGATTTTGGGTCTCAACTTCTGCTATCCCTCTTGATATTTTCGAACTAAATTAGATATAATGGGCTTGACCCTCTACTTCCTTATAATACTTTTGGTGCTCCTCCTGACACACTTATACACTCAACCTCTTGAGCTTTCGAACTTGAAACAAGTTCTTCCTGCGTACACTCCTTGTGCTCTAACTAGCCTTCAGATGGTTGTCTATCAACACTTCATCTAAGTGTTTCCCTGGTGCACTCTTCGTACAGGTCTTCCTCCAGAGTGTTCAACAACCCTATTCCTTTCTATCCTTGAAAGGATATAAGTGCCCTCCTAGAAACTTCTTCTCAAGCACACCTTGTTGAGCCTATAGAGTGTTCAACAACTCTGTAAGTTTCTTCTCTCCTCAATGCTCCCCTTATCTCTAAACTTGAAATAGAGTTTTTATTATGCACTCTTTTCACTCACCCAATGCCCTCCTGGTAGAGCTTCACAAAATCCTTAGCAATTATATCTCTTTGTGCTTCCTCTGCACAGTCTTACCTCCAAGATGTTCAACAACCTTGAGGCTTCTCCCTTGAGTTAATGATTCTTTTGGTCCACCCTCCTAGCATGTTATCATTTGAATTCAACACAAAACTCATATTTGCACTCTTTCATTAGGTCACAAAGTCCTCAACACTCTATCATGCAACCTCTTGCATGAAGCCACAAAGAACCTAGACAGAAATAAAAAAACTCACAGACAACAGATTTTGTCTATCCCTACAGATGGAACCTATCACATACATCTACAACATAAATGAACACACACACTGCATTCAAAAAACACATGGAAACACACAAAGAACCATGTGTAGGAAAAATTGCTCTCTTCATTAACATAAATGTCTGGTTACAATGTGTACAAAGCTTGGAATGCTACATAGTCTCAACTCTCTCTTCCTATCCTAATCTCATCTATTATTACTAATGAAAACAGGAAAACAAAAGTATTTTTCAAAGAGGGGCTCCTTGATATCTTCCCTCCAAGCTACCTATTCTCATTAATTACATTCAATGTCCATCCAAATTTGAATCAGATATATATCTTCATCCTATCATCCATTAAAGGAGACTTTATCTACAACCTGTGCAAAAGCATGGATTTGGCTCTTCCAGCCTTACAATCATTTAATTACATTTTGAATTTTGAAAAATGAGAGGGTTGACACCTCTCCCTTCATTGAATGTGTTCTTTGATGTGTTGTCTAGATGGAACATTGCTTAGTTGGAGTGATGCTGCTACATCATACTCCACTGCTGAGAAAAATTCATGAGCTCTTGCTCATGAGTTCCCTGGCTCTGTTGAAATTGACCTGGATCCCAAACTCTCTTCTGGAGTTGTCCATCTTCTCCATTTATTCGCTATTGTTGTTGTATATTCCCTCCTGCTATGGAAGGCTTCCCTCTATTCAACCTCTCCTTGTTGATTTCTTCTTGCACTGACCTCAACATCATCCTTCTAATTTCCTCAATCTCCCTGTCCAACTAGTCCAATGGTTGGTTTTCCTTATGTAGTCTTCTCAGATGCACTTCCTCATTGTCAATGGGCAGATCAAATCAATCACCCATGTGATTTTCTCCATCTCTTATGATATTATCTTGCCACCCTACTACAAAATTCAATTTTGCAGTCATATCACTGAGCTGCTTCTTAGCTTCTTCCTTTGACAACTTTGTTGTTGCCAATTCTCCTGCCGACATATCTCCAACTTCTTCCAACTTTTCCTTGGTCCAGTATTCTCCCTCTGTATCCATGATAATATGTTGGATGTGCATGCTCTACATTGTAACCCTTCTCTCTAGGGATTCCAATTCTTCAAACAGACCAGCAAAATCTATGTTGTCCAGTACTACAATTAGCTCTTGTTCAACTTCCTAGCTGAAAATTTCGAGCAATTATGTTGAATTCTCTTCTTCTTATGCTGGGGAAAACATCAATGTCTGGTCCATGTTCTCCTCTTCCTCCATGACAATCATTGTTGGTTGTCCTTTTTCTGCAGTTGCATCTGCTATTGATTAAGGTTGGTTGTCATTGATGTCAACCCTTGAAGAAAGACCCATAGCACAAAGGTTGGGGTAAAGTACCCAATAGTGTTTGATGTAAATGTGACTCATTATTATTTTTTCATGGTTGATAAGAAGTAAATATGGATGAACTCCAAAGTGGTCCCCTTATGGTGAAATCCCTCGCGGGAAGACGCTTTGTGGAGTAAGAGAACCCATGCTTAATTGTGGAATAATGAGATGAAGGAAAGTGAATTTGTCAGGGAATATATCTCATCTAGATATTTCTTGTCATGTCATTTCTGGTGGTATTTGGAACGTCACATAATTCATCACGCTTAGAGAGTTATGGCCATGAGAAGTTGGAGACCCTAGGTTTGGGTAATGGACCCAAGTTTGTTTGATGGGTAATGGTATCAGTTATGATATATTTTTAGATAATACTATTCTATATGAATACTACATGTCATGTCATTTCTGGTGGTATGTAGAACGTCACATAACTCCTCACGATTTAAGAGTTATGGCCTTACGAAGTTGGAGGACCCTCACATGTCATCTAGAAGCCCCAAAAGGTTAAAGTAATCAAAGTGGTTTTTAAGATACCAGATATATAAAATATGCAGAATAGAAACGAAATGCTAGAAATGACAGAATAACAGTAATATATCCAGCATAATCTTCACAATACACAGAAATGATATACGAAATAGCAACAGAAATGGCACTTGAACAGAAATAGTACTTGAATCAAATAGCAATGTTCACAGGCCTCTTCGAGGGGGAAACCTCCAATCAAGTAGAGCTCTGTTACAATAATATCCAAGCTAGGGTTCTCATACCTTCGACTCCTATTTATACTAAAAAGAAGCATCTAGAGGAAGATCCTTCTAGAAGAGGAAGCTTCTATTAGGTCTTCTTACATCCACCTTATTCTATTTTATTGAAAGGTCTTATTAATATTGACCTTTATTACATCTAAATACATTGATCTACCTATGTGCGGGTTAGGACCTTAACATGTCCGCCCCCTTAAAAACAACCTTGTCCTTAAGGCTTGAGATGTGGAAACTGCTGCAGAATGGTAGCTGGTTCCCAAGTGGCATCTGCTGGAGTCATATCTTT
>CBVK0102737858.1:0-15592 GCA_900067695.1 Picea abies
AAGTTGAAGGACACTTTTCAGTTAGATATGTCTTATGCTACCATCCCAGTATTTGGACAACAGAGAAGACTATACAGAGAGACTATGATGAAGTATATGGTCAACATTCAGGAAAAACCACACAAATACCCATTATACTCTATCCACTCTGATATGGATTCATTCATATTGTACAATGATGAAGACTTGGATAATCAAATTGCAAAGTTGGAAGAGGATGCACCTAGCCTGTAAAAAGATAAAGAAATCACTGAGGTAAGTAACACTGTAATAGTATAAAGTGATGAACCAACAACATATTTATGGAGTATGGATTTTGATGGAGTTGTGAGAAAAGAAGGAGATGGAGTTGGGGTTTGGTTGCATAATCATAAAGCAAAGTATTTAGAGAGCCACTATTATAAACTAAAATTCTAGTGCACCAACAACATAGCAGAGTATGAAGCCTTGCTACTCGCTTTGAAGTTATTGAGAAGGTTGGCACCAAAAATATTATGGTAAAAGGTGACTTTGAACTTGTCATTAAGCAAATAAAAGGTGTGTATTTAGCTAAGCGTCCTAGACTCAAATCTTATAGGAATGTTGTTTTAGATTTTCTAGAATGTTTCTCTGAAATCGAATTGCAGATAATTTCCAGAGGCCAGAACATACCTACAGATGGATTGTCTACTTCAGAGGCCACATGCAAAGTACCTTTCAAACCAAATCACCAATACACAGTGGAGGTGAAGTGAAGATCAGTTGTTACAGATAGCATCAAGTACTGGCAGGTATTTGGAAACGATGAACAAATTGAATATTTCCTGCAATCTAAGAATGATTTTGAGTGTACAAATATAGATTTAGAGAATGATAATGATAGTGTAAATAAATCAGATTTTGAAAATGATAGTGTAAATAAAGTAGACTCAGATGAAATAAATTAAAATGATGAAGATTCTGATGTTTTACAATTGAAAAATAATGTTTTACCTAGAGGTCTAGTTCCTTTAGAAGAGTTGTTCGATTTCAACGATGTAGAAAAGAAACCAAAGATTGAACCTAGTGGTAAAGAGGTTGAAGAATTTTGCATAGGAACAAAGGAAAAACCCACATTGATAAAACTATCTAAATCTTTACCCCCTGAGAAAAAACACAAATACATTGAATTTTTTAAGGAATATGTAGATGTATTTGCTTGGAGCTATGAAGATTTAAAATCTTATGACACAAGTATCATACAAAATAAAATCTCAATTAAAAAAGAACATAAACCTTTCAGGCAGAAACTTAGAAGAATCAATACAAAGTTACTACCCCTAATAGAAAAAGAAATTAAAAAGATGTATGATGCCAAAATAATAGTCCCCTTAAGATTTTCCAAATGGGTTTCAAATCTGGTTCCTACTAGAAAGAAAACTGGTGAAATCAGGATTTGCATTGATTTCAAAAACCTCAACAAGGTTTCCCTCAAAGACAAATATCCCCTGCCTAAAATGGATCACATCTTGTAAAAGTTAGTTGGGGCTAGTAGAATCTATTTACTAGATGGATTTTCGGTCTAAACCAAGTCCTTGGCCATCCTAATGACTAGGAAAAAACAACTTTCACCACACCCTAGGGAACTTTCATGCATGTGAAAATGCCCTTTGGTTTGATGAATGTTGGTGCCACTTTCCAAAGAGCAATGGACATTGCATTTGTGGATGAGCTCGGCAGGTTCATAGTGATATATTTGGATGATGTTACTGTCTACTCCAAATCAGATGAGCAACATTTAAAACACCTCAAATGAGTGTTTGAGAAATGCAGAAAATTTGGGACTTCATTGAACCCCAAGAAAACTATTTTTGGTTTGGAAGAAGGTAATTTGTTGGGGCATATAATATCTAGATATGGAATTAAGATAGACCCCAGCAGAATAGAAGCTATCCATAAATTAGACCACCCTAGGAAGATCAAAGAATTGCAATCATTCATTGGTAAAATAAATTTTCTGAGAAGATTCATACCCAATTTGGAAGAACTCCTCAAGAACATTATAAATATGCTGAAAAAAGACACCAAAATAAAATGGAACATTGAATCCAAATAGTCCTTTGAGAAGGTAAAACATGCAGTTACACAAGCCCCTGTCTTGATCAGTCTAGATTACACTAAGGATTTCTATTTATTCTCTTTTGCCTCAGAACACACCATTGCAACAGTTTTATTGCAGAAATACAGTGAAGGGCATGAACAACCCATAACCTTTTTCAGCAAGTCACTAAGAGATGTTGCACTGAATTATAATATAATGGAGAAACATGATTTTTCCCTAGTAAAAGAAATAAAATATTTTAGAGTTTATATTCTCCATTCTCATACGATTTCTTATGTTCCAAATGCAGTGGTGAAGGATATCCCGACTCAGGATAACCCTGATGGCAGAAGAGGGAAGTGGATTGTTGTCATTCTGGAATATGATATAGAGATAAAACCCACTACACTGATCAAGGGTCAGGGTTTGGCCAAATTGATGGTTGAATCCAATTTTCATGCTTTAGATATTAACATTTTAGCTGCAGTTGATGAGCATGGAGAGAAGGAGACTCCAAATGTAAAAGAGGTATTCTTAAATTCTCCATGGTACGCATACCTCATTTTTGTCATGCATAATTTACAAGCTCCTACTGGTCTAATTAATACTGAAGCTATATTTTTAAAAATAAAGGCATTGAAATATTGTATTCTAGACGAAAACCTTTAATGGAAAGATCCCAAAGGCATTTTACTTAATTTCTTATTACATGATGAAGATGACAAAGTATTGTAGGATTTCGATGAAGGACATTGTGGCGGGCATCTAAGTTGGAAGACTATGGCTAACAATATCCTCAGAGATGGTTTTACTCGGCCACCTTGTTTGTTTATGTGAATAAAAAGGTAACCTCTTGCCACAAATGCCAAGTTTTTTAAGGTAAAAGGAAACTTTTGCCTCTACCCATGAAACCCATTTCAGTTGAAGCTCCATTTCAGCAATGGGGTTTGGAATTTATTGGGGAGATACATCCACCCTCTTTAGGCCAACATAAGTGGATCCTCACAGCTACAGACTACTTCACAAAGTGGATTGAAACATAAGTGGATCCTCACAGCTACAGACTACTTCACAAAGTGGATTGAAGCTGTACCCTGTAGGCAAGCCACTATCTCTGTCATCATTAAATTCTTGGAAATTAATATTCCGTCTCATTTTGGATGGCCTAGGAAAATCATAGCTGACAATGTAGCAACCTTCAAATCCAAAAAGATAATAGAATTTTGCAGCAAGTACCAAATTACCTTGGGACACTCCAAAACCTATTACCCTCAGGGAAATGGGTTAGCTAAGTCCTCAAATAAAAGTTTGGGAATATTATCAAGAAGACGTTATAGGAAAACAAGAAGTCTTGGCATAATAAGTTAGTTCATGCACTCTGAGCTGACAGATTAACCACAAAAAGATCAATTGGTATGTCCCCATATCAATTGGTATATGGTACTGATGCAGTTTTCCCTACTTCTTTGGGAGTCCCTGTTATGAAACTATTTCAATAAGTATAGTTGGATCCCAATGATACCCAAAGGAGAATAAATCAGATGATCCAATTACAACAATCCAGATAAGAAGTGTATAACAAGACCCATGTAATCCAAGAGAGTATCAAAAATATTTATGATAAAAGAACTCAAGAGGATGATTTTGAGTTGGGTGATTTGGTACTGAAGTGGGATTCCATAAATGAAGACAAGGGTAAGCATGGAAAGTTCGATAGTTTTTGAAAAGGCCCTTACATCATTCAGGCATATAGAGGAAATAACACATTCTTTCTCAAGCATAGTGATGGAACAGACCTGCCAGGAGGACCTGTAAATGGAAGGATGCTAAAGCATTATGTTCCACCCCAATGAATATATTAGTCTTTCATTTCATTGTACAAACCATTTTACTTTCATTATTATGTGTGGGTGTTACTGATCAAATGGTTGAAGCCCAAAGAGAAGGCCCTAAGCTAATGACCAATGTCACCAGATTTTCAAAATAAAACAAATCAAGTTGCAGAAGAAGTACTTGAGAATATTTTTCAAAACATTAGGTAGCAGGTTCTTCGCACCTCACAAGGAGAGCACCATCCCCAGGTGGAGCCACATTTATAACCCTATGTTTCATAGGATCAACTAGTGACTAGAAAATTTCCCTCTAGTTGTATTTTTAATGTAAATAATATTTCATTCTACAAATGATTTACAAAAGAAAAGAAAAATAAAAAGAAAGAAAAGAAAAACAAAAACAAAAATAAAAAGAAAAGAATAAAAGAGGGTATGAAAAGAAAAATGATAAAACCCCATGCAATAAAAATGGATTGATTCATACTGTCTAAACATGGTCAAGTCCTTTAAATTTATGTAGATAGGTTAGTAAATAAACTTGGCTTAACAGTCTAATCTTATCCAAGATAGATAGGTTAGTGAATAAATTTGATCGAATAGTTTAAACTTGATCAAATGTCCTAGGTTAGAGTAATGCTTTAACCCAACCATCTAATCTGGGTTAAATTTTTCTAAGTGTTTAGATTAGGACATAGGTTTTTTTTCCTTCATGTCAATAAAATTGATCAAAAGTTGGTTAAATTCTTTGATTTGAGCTAAAAATGTTGTATTCTAACCCCTTGGTGACAAATGAAGGAGTGGGAACAACGAAAAAACCCACAAAAGGCTATATCCTAAGTTTGGAGCAACATATTATGTTTGGCGCTTTGTGTTAAAGAGCACGCCAATCTCAATGGTCCATTGGAAAGCTCTCATATCAACGGTTGTCAGAAGATATCAGACCCCCTAGACCATTCTACCTTTAATGGTTGGGCAATTCCAGCTGATATCAAGCCTCCTCAAGGTTTGGCCTTAATCAAGTTCCATGATGGATTTGATGTGGATATGTCATAACAACTAAGAGAAATGAATTCTTTCACCCTAGAAGACATGCATAAAAGGGTAGTGAGTGTGGAAGCGAATCTATTAGCCAAAAGAGCCAAGTAGAGAAAGGAAAGAAGGGTTATAATCAAACAAGAGCCTACCATGTCTTCTTCAGATGATAAACTAGACTCCATAGTCAAAAATATGTAGAGAATGATGGAAAGGTTAACCATTGCTGACAGAAATCCACCCAGGGAAAATCAGCCTGTCCCTCAGATAAAAAATCCAAACTTCATAAGGAACCCTCCTCAAATCAGATAGAGGGAACCTAGAGACAAAAGGGAGAAAAGATGGCATGATCAACAGATTAGACCAATCTGCAGGAAAATTACGCTGATAATGAGGAGAAGGTAATCGAGGAGTTGGATGATATTCACATAAACCTCATTGGTATCAATGACAATGACTCCATTTTCCTTACTTAGGAAGAGCAGGAGATTTTTCTTCTTTCACAGATAGAGGTAAATGAGGAAGAGGAAGAAACAAAACATCGGGCATTTGAAAATTCTATAATGGAGGTCCACAGATAGTATAACTTGAGAAGCAAGAAGACTAATGACAATCCTACAAAGAAGGTTGTTGAAATAAAGAAGGCTATTGAAACAAAGAAAACAACTAAGGCCAAGAAAACCTCATATGATTCTCCCAAGAAAGTCCCTGACAAGAACAATTCTGAATCTTTTGAAAAAATAAATCTTGAAACTTCAAAAAGAATAGCTCAAATCGAGGTTGCATAAACAAGTCAACCAAGTACTTCTGCACAGAGAACTGTGACTGATAAATTAGAAGTGCAGAGCCAAAGAAGAACTTCCACTACTTTCAGCCTGGAAGGGGAATTAGCCAAATTGAAAATTCCTATTCCCTTGTTTGAACTAATGAGAAAAAATGCTTACAGATCACAGGTGATCAAGGAATTGAGCATTGATCCATAAATAGGCACAGAATCATTAAACATTGAGCCATTGGTACACACAGTTACTGTAAATGTCGTCGATGACCAACCTGAGCTGCTCTTTGGTCCTGAAGTGGATGGACAAATGGATAATGGTTATGTCCCTTCTTTCTACATCAGTCTGAATATCCATCACAAGACCTTACACAAAGCTATGCTTGACTCTAGATCTTTTCACAGTCTGATGCCCAAGGCTGTGATGGAAAAGTTGGGGCTTGATGTCACTAAACCCTACAATGACTTGTATTATTTTGAATCTAGCAAGGTCAAATGTATAGGTCTAATTAAATATTTATGCATCACCCTAGCTCAAATCCTAGAAAAAATCATGGTGATGGATATTGTGGTCACAGAGATCCCTCCGAAATATGGTATGTTGTTATCTAGATCTTGGGGAGTTAAGTTGAAGGGCACTTTGTAGTTAGATATTTCTTATGCTACCAGCTTGGTATTTGGACAATAGATAAGACTATACAGAGAGATTCTGATGAAGTATATGGTCAACAGTTAGGAAAAACCACACAACTACCCATTATACTATGTCCACTCTGATCTGGATTCATTCATATTGTACAATGATGGTGACTTGGATAATCAAATTGCACAGTTGGAAGAGGATGCACCAGGCCTGCAAAAAGATAAAGAAATCACTAAGGTAAGTAACACTGTAATAGTAGAAAGTGATGAACCAACAACATATTTATGGAGTATGGATTTTGATGGAGCTGTGAGCAAAGAAGGAGTTGGAGATGGGATCTAGTTGCATAATCATAAATCAAAGTATTTAGAGATCCACTCTTAAAAACTAAATTTCTAGTGCACCAACAACATAGAAAAGTACGAAGCGTTGCTACTCGATATGAATTTATTGAATAAGGTTAGCGCCAAAAATATTATGGTAAGAGGTGACTCTGAACTTGTGATTAAGCAAATCAAAGGTGAGTATTCAACTAAGCATCCTAGACTCGGAGCTTATAGGAATGTTGTTTTAGATTTTCTAGAATGTTTCTCTGAAATTGACTTGCAGGTAATGCCCAAAGGCCAGAACATACTTACATATGGATTGGCTACTTCGACAAGCACATGAAAAATACCTTTCAAAACAAATCACCAATACACAGTGGAGGTGAAGTGCAGACCAACTGTTCCAGATAACATCAGGTAGAGGCATGTATTTGGCAACGATGAACAAATTGAAGATTTCCTACAATCTAAGAATGATTTTGAGTGTACAAATATAGATGTAGAGAATGATAATGATAGTGTAAATAAATCAGATTTTGAAAATGATAGTGTAAACAAAGTAGACTCATATGAAATAAATGAAAAAGATGAAGATTTTGATGTTTTACAATTGAAAAATAACGTTTTACCTAGAGGTCTAGTTCCTTTAGAAGAGTTGTTTGATTTGAACGATGTATTAAAGAAACCAAAGATTGAACCTAGTGGTAAAGGGGTCGAAGAATGTAACATAGGAACATAGGAAAAACCCAAAATGCTAAAACTATATAAATCTTTACCCCTTGAGCAAAAACACAAATACATTGAATTGTTTAAGGAATATGTAGATGTATTTGCTTAGAGCTATGAAGAATTAAAATCTTATGACACAAGTATCATACAACATAAAATCCCAATTAAAGAAGAACATAAACCTTTCAGGGGGGGTTCCGAGTTAGTGGTATTTCCCAAGCGGGTCCCTCATAACGTGGTGCAATCTTGTTAACTAGGACCCCCATCGACCTTTACCATTTACAACCTACCCCCTCTCCGAGTAAACCACCAAACCACTGGCTCATATCGCCTCCACACTTCAACGTCACACTCCACTGTCTTCATCCATACGTCATACTACACAACTTTGTTGACACCTCATCCTCCACTCACCTATCGCTAGTCACACCCCATCCACCCGTTATCCATTCACTACCCTCCACGTCATCTCCATATACCCGTTACCCACTCATTACCTCTCCACCTCACTCCTGATATACTCATTGGCCAATCAATGCAACCGACCATGATCATTCACTGGTTGACTCATCATCCGCTCCGCAATGGACACTCGTTCATCCAGTTAGTCCCATTTTTTCACCATTTTTTCACTGTTCACAACCTAGATGCTACCAAAGACATCGTTCACCATGCTTTTCCATCTAAAACCACCATTAACACCTGGTAAATATAGTTAAATCATTTTATTTCATATTTGTAGGTATCAGTCGTATCAATGGCGCCCAAATCCAAATCTTCAAATATCAAAGTGAATCCATTCCTCCCACCTCCCATCGACCTGGATCAGATACCTCTGGCCAACAAAGACTACCCAATTTCAGAGTCAAAGTGAGAATTCAAAATTTTTGAATTTCACTTTTGGCTCAGAGATACCTTTCTGGACCAGAGTGATGAGATTGGACTCTGGGAGTCTGAGATTGGACTCTGGGAGTCCAATCTCCCACTATACCTCTTCCCTCAGATACACCATTTCCCTAAGTTCGCTCTTAAATGCCACACACACTATCTTTCTAGTCAGACAACCATTGTTTCATCATCTAGAGAGACCCTTTTCACCATTATACCTGAAACCATAGACCAGATGATGTAGATGCCCAGAGTCGAATCCCTTTCCCCTTTTTCCATTGAAGTTATGACTGAGATGTACCAGAAGTTCTCTTTTCCCTAGAGAGTGCAAATCTTTGATATTTTCCTCCTCGAAAGTGCCCAGCTACCCAAGATGAATCCCCCCTACCATTCCTCCCTTTTCTCAGTGAAAGGTAACCAGGTAATCGCTTCCCTGTGCTGTCTGCTAGGATATTATTCAGATGAGTGGGTAGACAAACCCATTATGGGTTTTCTGTCCATATTCTCAACCAAAGAGAAGGCTACTACATAGTTCAACTTTAGCTAGTTTCTGGATGATAACATTCATGAGCAGTTTTTCAAGTTTGCTAGAGAGGGCATGTTCAAATATTCTTCAATATTAGCATACATGTTCATATTTTTCCAAGCAGAGAAATTCTCCTTTTCCATGCAAAAACTAGACCAAGTTGGTAATCCACAACCTGTCACATCGTAGACATCGTTATTGAGAAAGAACTCATTTGAGTTCAATTTTTATCATTTCATCGATCAGTTTTACCACCCAGTGGTAAGCAAGCTAAGTGGACAAAAACAACCCAGGATAAATGAAGAGATTCAAAGGATATCACATCTATAAGATCTTTCTAAAACAAGTGTCTGGTACCTATACCAGGATCACACAGAGATCAGAGTTTACGGTTGTGAACTACCACCTTATAAGCTTCCCAAGTATTTACCTTTTAGAATATTTACTTTGGAATATATCAGAGAGATGATCAATTCATATGACATTCATTTTGTGGCTTTTAAGAAGAAACAATAGCTCAGGATTCAAGGTCAGATTGCTTCCTTCATTCGCAACATCAGAGATGCAGGAGAAGCAAACAAGTTGTTACAAGAGATGAATTTCAAGCAAATTTTCCCATGGCACTACGATCCTTGTTGTATCATTGCAGAAACTAGATTGAAGAACAAAATTTCCTCTTATGCTCATGTGCCTAAACCAAATATAGAAAGATACATGAACTAGATAGAATGGGAGGAAAATACTTTGATTGACATTGAACAAAATCCTTCTCCTACCAACATTTCATAGACTGTAACTCCACGGGTACCAATAGAGAAAAGGCCTAGGAAAGAAGTATCTCCCTTAGTCACAGAAGTTTCAAAAAAAGACTTCCAGGTTTACCGAAAAAGACCCAAGACTAGTCATACACCCGATAGGTCCAGAGGAGAATAATCTCATTCCACCACAGTAATGGAAGGAGAAAATTCACCACTTTTCTCAAGCAATCAACAAATGATGTCTACTTCTTCATCCAGAGAACAAACAGACATCACATTGTCAACCAAATAATCACAAGGGTCTGCAGGACTCAACCTCTTTGATAAGTATTACCTAATCAAGAAGAAAAACAAAATGTTGACTAATAGTACCTATGCTCAATTCTAGAAACAGACATCCACAACACATCATAGGTTGCTCTCTTCTTTTGACACAGAAAAGGGGAGGATGCACATGGCATTTTTACATGCACAAGTACCTCAACCCAAAACAATTTTTGATTATAAAAGGTCAGTATTTGAGTTTGATGTTAGAGAGGTGAATCCAGTCGATTAGATGGATATACACAGACAGACTGGAGAAATGATTTTCTCCACCATGGCCAATACCTCCATGACTGCTGCAAAGTTGTAGGTTTCCTTGAACAATGTCCAGACACAGCTGAAGCTAGAGAAAGTTTCTTCTTTGGCAAAAGATAACAAGATAAAATATCTAGAGGAACTGGTACTCAAGATTGGATATGCCCCATCAAATGTGAAAGCACCCGAAGAGATCCTCAAGAAGAATAATGTTAACATAGCCTCCCTAAGGAAACAACTGAAAATTTCTTCCACAGAAGATCCACAGGTGAAGGAAAAGGTTGAGACTGAAGGCCATAAAGAGGATATGTTGAAATTAATCATGGAGCAGAATGCGTAGATTAAGGATATGGAAGCTGAGCTGGAGAAGTTAGTTAAAGAAACAAAAAAATAATGTTCCAATGGTAGTCATCCCATTGAATGCAGTTCCCATCATAGGTATTAGTACAACAACAACAACCAACATAGCATATATTTCAGCAACAACCTCAGTAACAACTACAAAATCTTCAGAAAAATTAGCAAAGTCCATGCAAGACATGTCTTTATAGGAACAAGAAATCAAAAGATTGCAGGATGAGATCAATAACCTCTAGCAGTTGAAGTCCACTTTTTATTCAAGATAGAACACTGAAATGCATAAGTCTCAGAGGCTCAAGAACAAACTTCAGAAGCTACAAAAATAAATAGTCATGGACAAAACACTTTTAGAGGCCAAGGAAAATATTTGGATGGACATCTACAAATCCAAGACAAAAATTTGTCCAGTCATATAGATTATGTTTGAGTAGCATGAAATAATACAGAGAAGCAGACATGCCATTGATTAGATCATAGGAGAACTAGGAGAAAGGCCTACAGAGGCAAACGAGATCATCAGATTCTTGAATTCTAAAACAAGAGAGGAGCTATAGGCCTTGGAGATTGAGGATAGAACATAAACTATCCTTGAGGTAAATAAAGTTTTTACCAAGAGAGGATTAATGCTACAACTTGAGGAAAGAGCCCAAGCAATGGACATTGGAGTTCAAAGGTTTTTCAGCAAAATGGATTCACTACATATGAAGGGGCTCCCAGGGTTATTCATGATTAGACTTTGCAAATCATTTTTGGAGACTCTGTTGTTGGACATCAGCATCCAAAATGAGATCAAGTACATTTTCATCACCAAGCCCACCTTCGCCAAATACACAAATATGGATGAGGTTTACTGAAGGTCACTGATAGTTACCATTCCTAGTCAAATGATATGGGATGACCTGTGTGATCTGACCGAGTAATGATGAGATGTACATCCAAGTTAGAGTATGGTACAGTCATAGTCAAGTCAAAGATGAATCACCAACCACTTCCTCAGAATCAACATCAAGGATTCGAGGATCATTTATAATTCCTATCTTTTTGTAAATGTAATCTAGTTAGTTAGATTTTCTCTCCACCATATCCTGCTCATTAATGACATGATCCATTTTAATTTCTCTATAAATACTTCAGACTTCGAAGTATTGAGGGTTGGTATTTATGCCCAAGCAAGTTGTATTTGTAATTTTTTTGAGGAGATCTACCCGCAATAAAAAGGATGATTCAAAGGATTCATGCGTGTTGATATTGGTGATGTTTTCTTTTCTTCAGTGAATGTTATCTTACTTTGTTACCATTATTTTTTCTGTTTCTGATCATTTAAAAGAAGTTTAAGTGAAGAATTTATCTTGAATACTTTGTTTCTAGGTTTTAAAGGTCTAAATGTTTTTCTTATGATGTTATGATAAAGAAATTCTTAAATTCTTCTTTATTGTGATTGACCTTCTCACCTGTTTTCTATCTGACCATCACTTTAATTCTAAAGGATCCAACATTTTCATTATCCTTCCCTGTGAAGAAAACTAATAAAATATCTATCGGATATCGATCTATAACATGAACCCCATAGCCCAATGGAAGCGTAAACAATAATTCAACCATATTTATTAAAACAAAACATCATACTCATACTATTTTAACTAGCCTAATATATAAACTTAAACATATCTAAATCATATAGAGAGATCCCTCTCTGAAACTGGCAGGGCTAGATCCCAATTTCGAAGTGGTTGGATAAGTTACCTCTATTAAATTTCTTCTGCCCCCTGACAACCTCTGGGAATTTACAGAGCGTTAACATAGTGGCGACTCCACTAGGAAACTGAACAAACTTTCCATCCTACGATTTATTTTCCCTAGACAAAGAAAGCCTTATTTATGAACAAATAATGATTTAACTATCAAGAGATAATGTTCATAGCTTTTTTAAAGTTTGTATATATTAGTTTAGGTTTCTTAAAATTTAAATTTCTGGCTCCTAAAACAACTCATACTAGATGTCAACTTGATCCAGAACCTGCAATAGCAGTAGATGATCTAGAAAAGTTACTCAGAAATAAAAACACTATAGAAGGTTTTGGAAGTCACAGTCCTCTTCATAGGTCCACTTCTCTCCCAGAGAATCTTGTTGCAATCCAGGATCTTGAGTTTGACATATCCTTTGAGAAAATCCTGTTTAGAACCAGATTTGACATCTTTGTAAGTGAAATAGTCCTAGATCAAGCCATCCTACAGCCAGGACCCCTGAAATACTTTATCCCAGAGTGGATCTTGATCAACAGTTTCTTCAAGAGTTCGACAAATTAGAAGATCTATTAGCAAATCTTGATCAAGCTTTGTACAAAGCCCACTTTCCATATTCATTTGAACTTTCTGCCCTTACTATTGTTGCAGCTTCTGTTAAAACTCAAGTATATCACTTGTTATCCCTTGACCAAGTTTTGAGGATCCTTGGTCATGTTTGACCTATTTTTGGGACTTTGACAGGCTATCGAAGACAGAGCGCAAGTCGAAGCAGAGATCGCAGAATCTCAACCCCTTTTAGGGATTTTTGGGTTTTGGGATTATGTAACGAGAAAAGGGATGTCGTCCCATGGGTTTAACCATGTTTAGGTCCATTTTGTAATGTATAAATAGATATCTAGGTGATGTAAGAAGAGGTGAGTGCCAGAGTTTGCTAAGAGCTAAGTGTTAATTTCTAAGTGCAAGTGGTAATTGTAATTTCTTTTTGCATACTGTGTGAGACTTGCGGAGCTAAGTGCAAGTGATTGTAAGAGACTATGGAAGGCTTTATTCTATACTTCAAGGAAGGAGGATATAGTGAGGTGCGAACATATCCTGTCCTCTGCGAAGTAAAACATCATGGCTCTGTTCATGTAGAATATTGACAGAAAGAGATAAAGGAGAAGAGTTGGTGGACATAGCTCTAGGGTGGGGGTGAACCAGTTATATCCTGTTTTGTGGTTGCTATGTTCTTTATGGTTGTTTTCTTGTCTATGTGATTGAATTCTTAGTGCAATGATGTATTCTTAGAAGGATCTAATATGGTATCTTAGTACTCAATAATGTTAATAAATGCTATATCCGATCTATGTTGGTATGCTTAGTACTTTAATATATTGCATCTGTATAAATATTGCGTTGATCTGTTGTTAGGGTTTAGTTGTGCTATAAACTAAGGTTGAATATTAACGAACTGTAACTGCTAAGTGCTTGTTAAGGTGTTGTAATCACAGATCTATGTCCCAGTTAAGGTTGCAGACACTGGAGTCCTACAACCACCCCTATCTCTACTTCGGGTGAGACTTCATCTGCTTCGCAGGTGTTGCTGAAAGGGCCAGTAGTTAGGGCTTGTTGGTTTGCTCTTGGAGTTGAACCATGGGTCTAACCCTATGCCAACAAATGGTTCCATTGTCGGGACATGGATCTTATTGAGGGAATGTCAAGGTGGTTTCCATCGAAGACAGAGATTCAGAAGTGGATAGAAGAAAAAGAAAAGGACTTCACAAAAGATCAGAATAAGAGCCCCAATATTAGCACAGAAGACTGTTTGGGAAGGTATATCTTCACTGTTATTCACGATATTTTCTTTGGAAGAATTCATAAGGAGCTATACGAGTGGTTGGCCAGATTAGCAGACACCCAGTTTGAGATCAGATCTAGACCGTTTGTGGTTTGGACATCGACGTTGATCAAGAAAGTCAAAATATTTGATAATGCCGTGTCAAGAGTAGTCAATCACTAGTTTGATAGTACCATTGGAGGGTATATCACATAGTTTTATATTGATAGGGTAGAATCATATAGCCAAGAAGAGAGATATTTCTTTAAAGTACCTAGAGGAAAATTTTTACTCTTCTTGAAGTTGAAAATCAAGATGCTATTGCATGAGAAGAACTTCTTGAGGATACAGTAGTGGGTCAGACTAAAAAAGATAATGTTCCAGAATTCAGATAGTGACAACGACACAAATATCATACACATGCGCAGTGGGAGGACCTTTAGAGAAGTTCCTCTAGTGAACCTGTTCGAGCAGAGTCATGAACCAACACAAGAAGAAGGGTTCTATAGTGGAGAAGAAGAAGATTTGTTGAACGAGGAACATTCAAAGTCCGCTAGGGAATAAGAAAAGAAGACTGAAGAACCTTGCCGAGAAGAGTCATAAACTTCAAGGACTGAGCATACTGTTGAAGTAGGTGCTATTACACCCGCTATTTTTTTAGAAACATTAAGTAACCAGAGTAACTTAAGATATCAGAGCACTCAAAGCACTGGTACAAGTGGTTCAACGAACACTCAGTCAGGAAACCTAGGAAGATATATGGTAGATGAGATGAGCTTACCCACCTTTAGAGGAGATGGATCTGAAGATCTTGATCAACACTAGTTTCTATGTGAAGTTGTATGGAGTATTGAGAATGTCGCCAACGAAGCTGTTAAACGAGCTCAGTTTAGTACCACCTTGAGACACCGTGCACTGAGATGGTACATGAAACTTGTCCAAGTAATTGCACAACCTAAACCGCTGAATGAGATCAAGAATGTGTTGGTTGCAGAATTCAAGAAACCCAAGTCGGAGTCACAGTACATTACAGAGTTGAAAGAAATCAAGCAGAGAATAGATGAACCTATTTGGGAGTTTGATCAGAGGTTTAAAACCTTAATGATTCGGTTGACTTTTCAGATCCCAAATGAGCAGAACAAGGAATGGTTCATTTCTTCCCTTTTACCACACATCAAAGTCTCTTTGATGCAACAGAATATCACTTCGTAGGCTGAGGCATTGGAGATTTCCATGAAGCTAGAATCAACCCCTATGGGTGAATCCAGCTCAGGTATGAGTCAAATTTTAAGTCAGTTAACTAGCTTGTCTCTGCAGGTCAAAGATATGAAGAAAGACAAGGGAAAATATAAAATAGAAGATATATGGTGCATTAGATGAAAATCAGAAGGCCATGACAAGGAGCACTTCCCCCTATTTCATGAATACTTGGCATCTGGAGCTCCGAGCCCTTTGAAGAAAGTTACCCTACCTTGGTGTGAGGTATGTAGAAATAGACATCGCCCTGGTGAATGCTATTA
>CBVK0102737868.1:0-23800 GCA_900067695.1 Picea abies
GACTCTTAACTAAGCTAACTGGCGCTTACAACACGCGCTTATTACTGAAGTTAATCAACTAGTTAATATCTCCATTATTTCGAAGTGAAATTAGCCAGTGACCCTCGACGACACGAGGAGATAAGAATTTTTTCAAAATGCTATATTACTTTTGATTAAAACATTTGGACCATTTCTTGATTTGTGCGTGTCATCCTTCAGCGGGGGACATGCTAATCTTCTCTGTATCATTCCAATTTTATCGGATGTCTTTGAAGAGACAACACGAAGAGATAAGTTGATAATGTAGTGATTACACGTTCGAATAATCATATATAACCACGCTATATTCCAATAAACTAGAGTAATGGTATACATAGTGAATAATACACTTATTTGTTTCATTAAAGAGAGGAAACCTCACCATAACCAAAGAATAAGCAGAACGACCATATGTTCTGGTCATTGCACATAACAAAAATTTAATAATGAGTTCGTAAAGACTCAATGATTCCATATAACCTGCATGAACGACATATAAATTTCATCATTTTTATTAAACTCTTGACAGAGCATTGAAGCCACAGCAAGCTGGTATATCTTCATGGGTAAACACCAAAACAATTGTACCTGGTGTTAGAGAATTCTTGCAATGAATTCCTTCCAAGGATTTCCTCAACCTTGTGCCAAAGAACAAGACAAGATAACATTTAGTTTATACAATCAATACCCTCGTATGAAAACAGTCTCCAAGTAGGAATGAGATATTAAACTTAAACAAAACCCGTGTTGTGAGTGTACACATCATAGACCAAGAGTAAAAATTTTCGAAGGCAAGGTGAACCTATAAATAAAACACAGAAATAAGAATTAGAACTAGAGGTAAAAATAAAACATGAAGTAAACAAATGCGAGTATAATCTTATCAATTGTAAATACAATAGTGTTCTCAATAATGTTGCCAAAGTCAAATATTCTAGTTCAATGATAATACATTGTAAACCAAACATCTCACATAATTTGATCCTAAGAAGAAACAATTTAGGCATCCTCAAAAACCATCACATAGTGCACCAATTAGGAGAAATAATTCAATGGATGAAAACATGTATTAATTTAGAATAGTAACACACCTATATATTTGGTGAACAATACATTTAGGCCACCTCTAAAGTGTTGGTGCACCAATTAGGAGAAATAATTCAATGGATGAAAAAATGTATTAATTTAGAATAGTAACACACCTATATATTTGGTGAACAATACATTTAGGCCACCTCTAAAGTGTTGGAGTTGCAATGAACCTCATTTATACATAAATCAAGTACATAATATTTAAGAAAAAACAATAGTAAATGACATTGTTAGAAATGCTTCCCTCGAAAATAGATAGGTTGATCATCAATCCTCCATGGTGGAGACACAAGGTACAATTAATTAGAAATTTGTATCCATTTTAATAGAGGGTAGTGCAATTATAAGTTATATTTCACTTATACTAGTAGAAAGTTGTAAAATGGATAAAATAATAAATAATAAATCTTGGTTAGTTTAGTTAGCTACATCTTAAAATCATGAATATGAGTGTCTATCTTTTTTTTTAGAAGTTTCTCAACTTCTCGTAAACAAAAATAACTTTTTTTTTTAGAATTTCACTTTAAAGTAGAACCAAAACTTGTCATGAGTTTTGTTAGTTTTCTACTAATTATTTTTTGAAATTTATACAATCTTTTGAATTTAACCAAAGTGGAAAAGTTGCATATTTTAAACATGTTTAGTGAGACTTCATCTATGTGACTTAATTTTGATCCAAAAGTAAAATATAAAAATACACTTTTGAAGAGGACACTTTCCGTAAATTTTCCATAATTCTTTATTGTGTATTATTGCAGATATTCGTTTTTTATTTTACTAACTCATTATGTCATCTAAAAAAATCTGCATACATTTTTTTATAAAATTAATTAAAAATACTAAAAAGAAATTGAATTGAATACAAATTGTATCAAATGAAAGTCCATTCAATTCTAAAAATGTTGGTTTTGGTTTTGAAACCATAATCAAAATATTTTAAGGAGTTCTCTCCTTTCCAAGTTCAAGTAAGGTGAAATGAACACATTTATGAAAAGTATCATAGTTACATTTTTTCGGTTCAACTAATTTTTCATTTAAAATTTATTGTAAGTTTTCCCTACAAGAATGAAATGAAAACTTTTTGAGTTGGTAAAAGATTGTACAGTAATTATGAATGGCATGAAAACTAAGGTAGATCTAAACATTTTACCCTTAAGATATTATGATTTACTCATACACATGGATTGGATGGAAAAACATTTTGATGTTCTGAAAACACTTTTAATTGTTTATATGATTTTGAAAGAAGTATAACATTAAAAGGATTACCACGAGAAGTTTCAATAAGAAAAATATCTTTCCTATAATTTAAAATAAAATAAATATTGTGAGATATATTCTATGCATATATATGAAAATATTGAGAAAATGAACAAACGCTTATTAACCGGTTATCCAATACTAAAAGAGTTTTAGGATGCATTTCTGGATGAAATTCCAGGATTACCTCCTAAACGAGACATAGATTTTACTATAGATTTAGTACCTGGATTTGCATCGGTGTCTAAAGCCCCTTATATAATGAGTACCCCATAATTGACTAAGCTTAAGATGAACATTCAAGAGATGATGGATAAGTAGTATATCATACCAAGTGTGTCTCCATGGGGAGCACTAATATGGTTTTTCAAAAGTAAATATGGAACCTTCATATTGTGTATTGACTACATGAAACTTAACAAGATGATAGTAAAAAATAAGTATTATTTACCCTACATTGATGATGTTTTTGACCAAGTCACAGGAGATAAAATTTTCTATAAGATAGATCTATGGTGAAGATATCATCAAGTTATGATTAAAGAATAAGGAATTCATAAAAATTCTTTCCAAACTAGATATGGATAACATGAGTTTGTAGTGGTACCTTTTGGTATAACAAATGCACATGCTACATTTATGTGCTTAATGAATAGTGTGTTGAGAAAATATCTAGACAACTTTTTAATCATGTTCATAGATAATATATTGTTTTATTCAAAGACCAAAGAGGAAAATGAGGAACAATTAAGATTGGTTTTGAAAATACTTAGAAAGCATAAACTATATTAAAAATTCATTAAATCTCAATTTTATCATGATAAAGTACAATATTTGGGACAAGTAATTTTAGGTGAAAGGATTTAAGTTAACCTATAAAAGTTCAAGGAAGTCCTAGATTGACCAGTGCCAAAGGATGTGTCAGATTTCCAATCTTTTATTTGCATCACATGATATTATCATAGGTTTATAGAAGGGTTTTCAAAAATTTCATATCCCATAACCTCTTTGCAGAAAAGATGAATTAGATTTAAATGGACTGAAAAATGTCAAGAGAAATTTGAAAAGATAAAACAATTATTAACAAGACCATCTATTGTAAATCCTTATCTAACAGAACCTAAAATTTCATAAATTTAAACATAAAATTTCTATCATAATTTCTTTACGGTTCTATATTCAACAAAATAACAGTTCATGGTTCAGCAAAATTCAAAATGAGCAGCATGATATAAATAAAATATTGAATAACATACACAACATAGTAAAATAATGAACCATCATAACGATAATGAACATGCCATAATAATGAACATAAATACCTCTCCAACTTTGTCTGTCTAAGGTGAAGCTAAACTCTGCCCAAGCTGCTCTACCTAAGCTCTGCGCAAAACTAAATCTTTTCCTCCCAGCCATCTAGGAACATAGCCTCTCTAGCTCCCTAGCTCCAGGATTCCGTAAGGATTCTCTAGCAACATGTGCTTCGCTATAACAGTCCACAAAAATCCAAGCAAAACTAGTAGTACAATCCTCCAGCAAGCTCCTCTAGCCCAAACCAGCGTCCAGGAAGCTCCTCCAGCCCAAATCAACAATATAGTCCTCTCCTATGAAAATGATGCTCTCTCCAAAAAAACCAAAGTCCCTTCCCGAGTGTTTTCCCTTGTCTTATCCTCCTCCCCCCTATCTCATTCACCCCCTTCTCCCTTCATTAAGTCTCACCCACCTTATCCCTCCATTAATTGTTATCTACATTATCCCTTGTTCATTAATGGGTCATTTAATGATACATTAATCCTCAAAATGAAAATTAATAATTTATTAAACCAATATTTATTAAACAAATATTTAATTATGATTATTAATTGGTTAATTAATTTAAACAACATATATTTAATAAGGACCATTAATTAATTAATATACATTAAACAATTATTTAAATCATGACAATTGATTAATTACCTAGGGTTGTTACACCTATATTGAAGATAACAGACCCACATATGGACTTTGTGTTATGTGCCTGATTAGAAGGAGTAGGAGGAGTATTGTTACAAAATAACTGTGTGATTTCTTATGAATCACAAAAAATGAAACCTCAATAAAATAACTATGTAACACATGATCTAGAATTAACTGCTATTATGAATGCTTTAAAAATGTGGTGACACTACTTGTTGGGTATGATTGGGTATGATATTTCTCTTGAAAACTCATAATATGAGCCTTAAATATCTCTTCGATCAACATAACCTAAATGTAAAATAGGTAATATGCTTATCTTTCCTAAGTGAGTATGATTTTGCTTGATGGGTGTTGCATTCTCAGAGGGATATTCATTTCTCCATGGGCCCTTTAATGGTATTCAGAAACTAAATATAATTTCAGTAGTAACATACAAACTCATTTGAAATAGAGAATTAAATCAACATTAGAAAATGATGATATTTATAAAAAATTACAAGAAAAACTTTAGAAAAATAAATCAATTGAGGAGGAATTGAAATTTAGTTTCAATACAGATGGTTTGGTATAGTATAAAAATAGAATTTATGTTCCAAATAACATAGAAATGAATAATTTAATATTCTATGAAGTACATAAGAAACCCTATTTACATCACCGAGGTTACCAAAATAATATTACATCTTTGACAAAAGAATATTTTTGGCCTTGAATGAAAAACAAAGTATTTGGATATCTTGTGAGGTGTCTTGAATGAAAGAAAATTAATGCTGCGCACTACCACTCAGCCAGATTATTGCATCTCATACCCATTCCTAAGTGAAAATGGGAAGTGATTAGTATGGACTTCATTACATGACTACCTACAAATAAAAAGAAAAATTACTCTATAATGGTAGTAGTAGATAAACACACTAAAGTTGCACACTTTATCAAGGTGAAGTCAACTTACAAAGCTATAAACATTGTATAAATTTTCATGAGGGAAATTTTTAGAATGCATGGTTTACCCAAAACTATCATTTCACACACTAATACAAAATTCACTTTGAATTTCTCAAAGACTTTGTTCAGTAGTTTGGAAACTGAATGGTTAGACCAAAAAGACTAACCAAATTGTAGAGGATATGGTGTGGATGTATGTAATGGACTATCCTACAAATTGGGAAGAGTACCTTCATCTAGTTGAGTTTTCATATTATAATGCTTATCAGACATCTCTAAAAATGACTACCTTTGAGGTGATGTATGGAAGGAGATGTCAAGCACTTATTAGTTGTGACAACCCATTTTCTCTTATTATTTTAGGTCCAGATATGCTAAAAGAAATGGAAGCAATTGTTTAGAAAGGAAAAAAGAATTTGAAAAGTGCACAGGACAAACAAAAGAGTTTTGCAGACAAAGAAGTCAAACCTAGGGATAGTTCATTAAAATTGGGAAAGAGTACTAAGTTGGCACTAGAGTATTGTGGGTCATTTTAAGTGTTTTTTAGAGTGGGGGCAGTGGCCTACCAACTTGCAATTCACAATGCTTTTCATGTTTCATTGTTAAAGAAGTATGTACATGATGTAACTCATATTGTAAATTGGAATATGATTCAGATGAAACCAAAAGGTGAGTTAGGTGGAACTGCTGTGAGTTAGGTGGAACTGCTACATATTCTCGACATAAAAAAATTATGTTATGGAACCAAGTCATAATTGAGGATACAATGTAGTGGAAACACTTTAGTCCTAAGAAGGCTACTTGGAAGATAAAAGAATACATTGCAATAGGAAAGAAATGCATAGTCTGCATTATTTGAAGACAATAAAAGATGTTGGAGAAATTCATAGTTTCAAAGTATATATATCCATATCCAAATGAATATTATGTCCTTAGAGAAATTCATAGTTTCAAAGTATACATATCCATATCCAAATGAATATTATGAATAATAGACTATATTTATAAAACAAAGATTTTCTTTTTCTTTTGTGAAGAATATTGTTTGAAATTATTCAAATGAGAAGAGCTCGTGAAATCTGTAAGTTACTATAGGTGGAGCTAGTCTATTATCTTTGTAGACAGAACGAAAGAATCCTTAAATATTTATTTTATTCTTTAGTTACCTGAAAGCGATTATATGAAAGTTATTAAACAACAAATACTAGAACACAACTTTCATGGAGTAACCATTTTACATACTATGATTTTCCAAAAACTTGTTCTGTGCATGGTCTTTTATTTTCAAAAGACTTGTTCATATGGTTATGTACAAATACATCACAGTAAGAAAGATTACCTACACATAAATTGGAATAAGTCCTAATGAAAAGGGTAGGGCTTAAACCAAGAACTGAAATGGAGTATTAGCACGAGAAATCTTACAGAAGTAACTCATAGGTAGTATGTATTCATATATTCTATCTGATGAACAGTGAAACAATATGTTGAAATAAAATATTTATAAGGGTATACTCAAATGCTTCATACAAAACGTTAGATGTCCGATTAGTTTTGGATAGCCATTTCAAGAAACGAAACATAAAAACAAATATGTGTGCAAATAGAGCTCTTAACCAGAGCTTATTCTTCCATATAAAACTTATACCTGAAATTATTAATAACCCACGAGAACTCAAATATTAGTATTCCAGGGTTCGAAACTCTTTCTATAAATTTTGAGGAGCTACACGATAGTGTGTAGCTTCTGTGAAGATTCAGCATCCACCAGGATGAAGGGTCTCAAGAGAAAACTCTAGAGCAGAAAAGAAATAAACAAGTAGATGGAATTAACTAGTGACGCTCGGCGAGTCGAGGAGATAAGTTGATAATGCAGTGCTTACAAGTTTTAATAATCATATATAACCAATAAACCAGAGTAATGGTATATAGACCGAATAATACAGTTATTTGTTTCATTAAATAGAGGAAACCTCACCATAACCAAAGTATAAGAAGAACCACCAAATGTTCTGGTCATTCCACATAAGAAAAGTTTAATAATGAGTTCGTAAATACTCAATGATGCCATCTAACATCCATGAATGACATATAGAGTTTGTCCTTTTTATTAAACTCTTGACGAAGTATTGAAGCGACGACAAGTCGATATATTTTCATGGGTAAACTCCAGAACGATTGTACCTAGTGTTGGAGACTTCTTACCGCAAATGCCTTCTAAGGGTTTCCTCGACCCTGTGCCAAAGACCAAGCCAAGATAATATTTTGTTTATACAATCAAAACCTAGGTATGAAAATGGAATCTCCAGGTAAGAATGAGATATTAAACTTACCCAGAACCGGTGCAGTCAGGGTACACAACATCGAAGACAAAAAGTAAATGTTTTCGAAGACAGGGTGAACCCGTAAATAAAATATAGAAATAAGAATCACAACTAGAGGTAAAAATAAATAAAGAACCAAACAAATGTGAGTATAAGATTATTTCTTGTAAATACAACAGTGTTCTCGCCACTGTCACCATAGTCAACTATGCCGCCCTGGTTGAATGATAAATTGTAAAACAAACGTCTCACATAATTTGTGAAATCCTAAGTTGAAAAAGACGGGAAAGACACCCAGAGTTCATCGACTAACAAAAAAATGGAGGCATGGTAGGATAGAGAGCTCACTTTCCAAATTGTAGTAAAGTAGACATACGAGATTAGGTGATGAACTCACAGTCAACTTAAGTGGCAGCACAACGTGGGAGATTATAGTTTAGTTACAGTTTTTCAATTGGATTCCATTCGAACCATACCATTAACAATGTCGTGTTAAAGCAAGTTTGGAAGTGACTTGATGGAATACGACTGTGCCAACTCGATCATAGTCGTGGTAATGTGTGAAACCTCAAATGTAGAAGATTCGAGCAAGATATCAATAGTGTTAGTAACCCGATTCATAACACATGTAATAGATAAACCGATATGGTATATACATATATATATTGAAGAACAAGCAATATGTTAATATCCATACTTAATATGGTCAAGAACCTTTAATCTTGGATTGTTAATAATATGAATAGATATTCTATGGGTTCTAGACTAAGATCTAATCACAACTATAAGTATTTTATTTTGGTTGGTTAATAGTATTGATAATTAGTCTATGGACTCTCGATTGTTTTCTAAGAAAACATAATGCCTATTGATCATAATATAAAAAAGAATTAGATATTTTACCATAAGGAATAGGAGAATGTGTTAGAAATTAATTAAACAATCAGTTCAGTAGTTGATAGAGATAAGCTTTCAATAAATGCACCACTGCATCGATTTCGTTAAACTCTTGAAAGAACCAGAAACGTCTAGAAGAAGCAATTCCAGCCATTCATATTGAAACTAATCAACGATAGAGCTCATCTCACTACTATATAAATACTCATGCCTCTAATGCAATAGATAAGTTGTTTTGCATGTTCTTTGTGTCTCTTTGTGTCTGAGTTCTCTAATTCGATATCAGAGCCATGAGGGTCGTGTGAGCCGGAAAGGGCAGAGTTGTGAGGTCCCAGAAATCTGTGAGGGCCGTGTGAGCCGGAGAGGGCAGAGTTGTGAGAGCCGTGTGACCCTGAGAGGGCGTGGGTGTTGTGAAAATAGTGAGGACTGAGAGCCGTGAGAACTGTGAGGTGTGCTGAAAACTGAGTCTTTGCGTGCAGGAGATTATTAATTATTGCTCCCTATCTGTTGTGAAAGTGAAGGAGCGTGAAGGCTGGTTGAGAAGGCTGTCAATCTACGTGGAGGAGATTATTTGCTGCTATGAGGGCGAGTTGTGAGATTATTTTCTGCTGTGAGGGCGAGTAGTGGACTATTGATTTTTTTTTTTCATATTTTTAAATTTCAGTAAAAAGGAAGTTTTTTTTGTCCTTTTATGGGTGGATGTTGGATGATTGATGAGTAGAAGTTGAATTTATCTTTTATGGTTGTGGTAATTTTGGAAGAAGTAAGAAAATAAAAGTGGTTGTGGTAATTTTGGAAGTCTTAAAAGTAATTTTGTTTTATGGTGCTGGTAATTTTGGTGTTGGATTTAAGTGAATAGAAAGTTAATTTTAACATATCATTTATTAAAGAATATAATGGTGGTAGTGTATTAATCTAAAAGGTGTGTTTATTTGTAAGGGTTCAACATGTTTATCTTTTGAAGATGAGATGATATTGTGATTGGGGTCACAATTTTAATTACTAATTGGTATAGAGTTTCTACATTGGGTTCTAAAAGGCCTAGATCATTTTAAAGTGATTTTAGTGTTTTTTTAAAGATGACGAATATCATGGCATATTCATATATAAATGAATCAAATAAGTTAGATGGGGAAAATTATGTCAATTGGAAGTTTAAATTGCAGACATTGGTGGAAGGATACAATGTTTGGTCGATTGCATGTGGAGACGAAGCAAAACCAGTAGCCCCAGCAGCCTCAATTCAAGATTGGGAGCGACGAGAGACTAAAGCGAAGGTGCTATTGAGGATGTTCGTCAAGGACAATATCAACCCACACATTAGGGAATGCAAAACATCCCATGAAACTTGGGAGACACTTAAAGGTTTGTATGAGACGATGAACACAAACCTTGCATTATTTTTGAAGAGTAAGCTTCTTCAATTAAGATGGAGGAGAATGAAAATATCAGTAACTTTCTTTCTAGAATCAAAGATTTGAAAGATAAGCTAGGGGATATTGGTGAAAATATTTCTAGTACTAACCTAGTCACTATTACATTAAATGGCATGTTAGATGAATATCAAATGTTCATTGCTGGTCTTGTAGCTAGGGAAAAGGCCCCTACTTTTGATGAATTGACAGGTATTCTTCTGCAAGAGGAGGAGTGCAGAAAGAATCTCAATGGAAGATCTCACAATTTAGATCTGGCATTGGTGGCGAAATGGAAACAACCCTACAAAGGAAAGTTATGGAGGAGAAATAAAGAAGGAAGGCCACATTCAAAACCAGATAATGGCAGGGCACCACCAAGCACAAACACAAATGTGAAGAAGAATGAAAGATGCTACTACTATGGTAAGTTTGGACATTATGCTAAAGATTGCAGGAGGAGGAAGTTTAATGAGTCCAAATATAACAAACATTCATGAAATTTTGTTGATAAAGGTGCTAGATTATGTGATGATTTCAAAAATCTCAAGTTGTTTGTTTTTGCTAATGCCTGGTTTATTGATTCTGGTGCTTCAATTCATATGTCATGTAATAGGAATTGGTTTGATACATATCATGAAAACATTAATGATGTTCATAAGATCTATTTAGGAGACGATAGGTCACATAAAATTAAAGAGTATGGAGATGTATACTTTACCGGCTGGTGAGGTGAAACAAATCCATAATGTAATGTATGTGCCAGGCATAAAGAAGAATTTGATTTCTGTATCCACCATTGCAGATCAAGATCTAAAAGTTGAATTTGTTAAGTCACAGTGTGTGGTAAAAGATATACAGGATCACTACAAAATTATTGCAAGAGGATCAAGAGTTGGAGGACTATATAAGCTTGATGTTACAAGGAGGGATCATCAAGCATTGTTATCCACAACTATGTCAATGGAAGAGTTATGGCATCAAAGGTATGGACACCTAAACCATAATGATCTTATGATGCTTCAGAAGAAAAAAATGGTAGAAGGTCTTCCAATGTTTAAAAGTGAACATGTTGAATGTGAAGGATGTGCATTAGGAAAACAATGTAGAGAAGAGTTTCCTATGCACATAGACAAACGAAAGCGAGAAATTCTTGAACTAGTGCATACTGATGTTTGTGGGCCCATGCAAACTAGATCTCTTGGAGGAGCATATTATTTCCTTATATTTATTGATGATAGAACTAGATACACTTGGGTCTATTTCATAAGAAATAAAAGTGATGTCTTTGAATATTTTAAGGAATTCAAGAATATGGTTGAAAAACAAACAGGAAAGAGCATCAAGATTCTCAGGTCAGATCAAGGAGGGGAGTATACATCAGGGGCATTCATTCATCAGGTATTGCAAAAATAATGGGATTCAACAACAATTTACAGTGCCACATACTCCTCAACAAAATGGAGTAGTAGAAAGGAAAAATAGAACCTTGGTTGAATGTGCTTGTAATATGATAAAAGGTAAAAATCTTTCTAATGGTTTTTGGGCTGAAGCAATTAGTACTACTGTATATCTAAAGAATAGGAGTCCTACAAAAATTTTAGAGAACAAAATCCCTTTTGAATCTTTTTATGGATATAAACCAGAAGTGAGTCACTTTAGAATATTTGGGAGTAAAGCATTTACTCACATTCCAAAAGAAGATAGAAGAAAGCTTGATGCAAAGGCAATCAAGTGCATATTTATTGGTTATTGTACAAAATATAATGCCTATAAAATGTTTGATCCTAACAATCATAAGGTGTTTGCAAGTAGAGATGTGTTGTTTCATGAAAATGCAGATGAAGTATGAAAAACATATGATTATGATGTGTGGAATCTACCTAAAGAAAATGAGGAAAATGATAATGAAAAAGAAGAAGAAGTCCAAGGAGAAGATCCAAGCATCGTAGATTCTACAAGTAGCCAGAGCATGCCTAGAAGAGGTGAAGGAACTCCACAAAGAAGTGAAGAACTAAGGAGGACAACAAGACAATCTAAGACCTCGATCAGGTCTAAAGACTATGCCTTAATAACTCAAGCTATGAATGTGGTAGAACCTTTAAATTATGAGCAAGCTAAAGACCACAAAGAATGGATGGATGCCATGAAGGAAGAATATGACTCTATAATTAAAAATGAAACATGGGAATTGACAAAATTGCCTGAGAACAAAACCCCCATAGGATCAAAATGGTTGTTCAGATATAAATTTAATGTTGATGGTAGTATAGACAAATACAAAGCTAGATTGGTTGCCAAAGGTTATTCACAAAAAGAAGGGATAGATTATGAAGACACTTTTTCTCATGTAGAAAAAATGAATACTATTAGAATAAAATGAATACTATTAGATTAATGATTGCATTGGCTACCAAGAACAATTGGCAGTTGCATCAGTTAGATGTCAAGTCAACATTTTTGAATGGAGAATTAAAAGAAGAGGTTTATCTTGTTCAACCAGAGGGGTTTGTAAAAAAAAGAAAAGAACATCTTGTATGCAAGTTGAAGAAAGATTTATATGGACTTAAACAGGCACCTAGGTCGTGGTATGAAAAAATTGATACATTTTTCTTTCAACAAGGTTTTATAAAAAGCAAAAGTGATCCAAACCTGTATATCAAGAAAGATAGAAATGGTCAAATTGCTTTGATTTCTCTATATATGGATGATCTTATCATAACATGAAGTGCTATTGGGATGATTGAAGAGATCAAAATAAAGTTGTCACAACAGTTTGAAATGAAGGATCTTGGACATTTACATTACTGTTTAGGTCTTGAGGTATGGAGAGAAAATGATAAGACCTTAATCACACAAAGCAAATATACAAAGGAGGTACTGAGGACGTTTAATATGAACACATATAAGCCAATATCTACTCCATTAGAACAAAATGTTAAGCTCAGCAATAATGATGACTCAAAAGAAGTTGATGGTACTTTGTATCAATAATTGGTGGGAAGTCTAAATTATCTCACCGCAAGCAGGCCATATATTGCATATTCAGTTAGCATTCTTAGCCAATTTATGGCTAAGCCCCATGAGAATCATTGGAAAGCTGCAAAGAGAGTCTTTCAATATTTGAAAGGGACTATTGATTTTGGTATTAAGTATACTAATGATTTTGATGTTGAGTTGATAGGTTTCTCAGATTCTGATTGGGCACGAGATCCAAATGACAAGAAGTCTACTACAGGATATGCATTCCGGGAGTAGTAAGAAATAACCAACTGTTTCTTTTTCATCCACTGAAGCTAAGTACAAAGCATTATGCACTGCCACCTATGAAGCAATTTGGATAAGGAGGATACTTGAAGATGTTGGAGAAAAACAAAAGGTACCAACAATCATCCAATGTGACAACCAAAGTTCCATCAAACTGGAAAACAACCCAGTGTATCATGATAGGTCAAAGCATATTGAGACACACTATCATTTTGTAAGAGAAAAAATATAGTCAAATGAAATTGATATATTGTATTGCAACACAAATGATAATGCTACAGATATATTTACAAAGCCTCTTGGGAAGGCTAAGTTTGTAATATGTAGAGATAAGATAGGTGTTGTAAAGTTTGTTTAATTAAGGGGGAGTGTTAGAAATTAATTAAACAACCAGTCCAGTAGTTGATAGAGATAAGATTGCAATAAATGTACCGAACTTCGGTAAACTCTTGAAAGAACCAAAAATGCCTAGAAGAAGCAATTCCAGCCATTGATCTTGAAACTAATCAACGCTGGAGCTCATCTCACCACTATATAAATACTCATGCCTCTAATGCAATAGATAATCCGTTTTGTATGTTCTTCGTGTCTCTTTGTGTGTGAGTTCTCTGATTGATTGAACCAAGCTCCTAGTTTCATAATGACCTCAATATAATAAAGTTTACTTACTAGAAATAAAAAAGAAAAGTTGCAAAGCAACAAGTCCCTGCCTTGTGACCTCCATATAATGAAGCTTAATTACTAGAAATAAACAAGGAGAGTTGTGAAGCAACAAATCCTTCCCTTGTTAACTTTGAGATTGGAGATTGCACCAAGCTCCTAGTTCCATAATGAGCTCCATATAATGAAACTTAATTACTAGAAATAAACAAGGAGAGTTACGAAGCAACAAGTCCTTGCCTTGTTAACTTGAGATTTGACTTATGATAATTACTAGAAATAAACAAGGAGAGTTGCGAAGTAACAAGTCCCTGCCTTGTTAACTTGAGATTTGACTTATGATATTGTATTGTGGAAAGGGGACTTGTTAACTTGAGATTTGACTTATGATATTGTGCAAAGGATGGAAATAAGACACGAAATCTTCATAGATTTGATAAAGAGTTGGTCTGGTTAGATAAAGAATTCCTTACTAGCTTAGCGGCATCCTGTGGCACTGGTTCATATTTGTGCAGGACCAAATGTTGAGGGAGTAGTTACAACAGATTGCACATGAGCATGCAATTTCCAGGATGAACCCAACAGTTCATCTCAGATCGAGTCTACAGTTCATAGTGTTCGAACCATCAAGTCAAAGACAAGATTCTAAGGTGAGAATCTGAGTGGGATGGGATAGCTAAAACCCTAAGTTAGGGTTAATAATAACTATTGTCTTCATTAATTTTCATCACTGGGCGGCTATAGTGATGGTTCTTGCAAGCTGGGATGGGCGTTGAGAAAGCAAAATCTCACTTGTACACATGTAGGATTGCAAGTTTTTCTAAAATTATAATTACATGTCGCAGGATCCTACCTCCCGCAGACGAGTTTTGCTTGTGGAAGATACATTAATCAATAGAGTACGTTGGTAACTGGATTGATCCATTTTTCCCTAGAAGGCTTATTTCCCTAAAATTTGGTGCCAATATATCATTCATTATTTTTCTAAATCTTTGCATGCCAGATAATTTAGCGGAAGGTGCTTCAAAACCTTAACCTTCATTGTGAAGAAGCTAAGAATGGAAAGGTAGCAATGGACTTCTTCAAGCAGGGAAGAACTTATGATCTTGTGTTAATGGACAAAGAAATGCCTCTCATGGGACATGAGGTAAATAAGTTTTAATTCGTTGGATCCGTTGGGTAGGTTTGTTTAGTTTTGTCTGCTTGTGAGTTTTTAATTTAATCATCTCCATTCTCATAGATCACAATAAGTTTATTTTGGGTTCACCTTTGATTCATTCTGACCCTGGAAAAGATTGGTTTTATGTCAGGCTACAAGACAACTAAGATCAATGGGGGTTAAGACACCGATTATTGCACTCACTGGAAATGCTTTGCTTTGCAATCTGCAAGGACCACTTTGACACCCTTCTAGTCAACTCTCAACTAACTAATATCATGATAAGACAATGAAAATTCTGGGTATATGACAATTGCATGACTGCTGTAGATGGTGGAGGGATTCAAGGCACGCTATTGGAGACAACGAGACGTCCTTTACAAGACTAACTAAAACCTAGACTTTGTAATAATTAACAAAAAGATTTATGTCATGGTTGAACTCCATCCGTTATCCATTAATAATGATATTGGTGGAAAACAGTTCCACGTACATTAACAGCAACGGTAATAACTCGTCGTCAATCTAAGCATCGAGTGAAAGAAGGATACTATATTAACCTTCTTAATTTCCCTATCCTTCATAACCTTTAATATAACAAAACAATGTCTAACATAAGGGAGGAAGGACGATAAGATCATCACCGTCAGTGAGAGAATTTTATATTGAAGTGGCGAATATTTAACGAGATAGTGGTGAATCTAGAAGAGACTTCTTAGGTTACGCATGTGTAATCTATCTATAAAAATTATATCTTGCACACGATTGATTTATGATTATGTTGCTATAATAACACTGTGCAAAATGGTTACGATCAATTGCAAAAGTAAAAGTGACATAATTGCATAGGTAGTGATTCAATACTTCCAGAGAGTGATAATGCAACAACAAAGAGGATGTGTCGGGCTACAGTATCATCGTCTGGACCAAGTCTTCACAATTTACTGACTCAAGGAAATCATGGCCAACTAAAATTTTTCTTCTTCAAGAAACAACTTCTCTCGATTCTAACTGGGCAGTTGGAGATAGTAATAACCAAGCCTATCATATAGCAATTGTCATTTCTAGATAATTTTCTTGCCCTTTTGTAGCCTCTATCTAGAGACAAACCTGTGCAATTACTATGTCGTTATGGTGTTGAGAGTTGTGCTGTAGGTTGAAAAAGGCCCACAACTTCATTGTATTATACTCATGTCCTTATGAAAAAAAAGGCATAGAACGAGACTGATTAATATTTGCATTTAACTTGTGTGTGCCACGTGCCATGGTAGTTTTGGATTATGGACTAGTGGAGGTGTTAAAAGTATACACTACAATCGATGTGAAACCCAGCAGCCACATGCCTTACCGAATATAGTAGCAGATAGCAAGGCATGCACCTTCTCCTTAGTAGATTATATTTACCTAGCAGTTTGCACAGAGATATAAATTGGGTAGGAAGGCGACTAACATCATTTTGGTCATAAGATAAAATAATTTAGAAAATTAAAACATTATAATCGTGGTGTTTGGTTGATTTTGACACAGCTTGATATCAGCAGAAACCCATTAGGCCTCCTGGCGGCGCACCCTATCGCTCTGCCGGTGTCGCTGCACCACCTGGACATGGTGGATCCGATTTTTCCCAAAATGGATCGCGTGCAGTCCCTCAGACATCTGTTGAACGCGACGAGCTTCGATCCGATGACTGTACTGTAGCAGTCCATCTGTTTATTGGCGTTGGCTGCAAAAGAGTTGTACAAAAGTGCAGTGAGATTTTGGCATTATACTATAGCATTGAACGAACAATGCCTGAATCTTAACAGTAAGGGGACCATTGCTTATACTACCGCTAGTTGATGCAGTTGATCCAGGTTCTCCCTGATGTCTTCAGCTCCAATTTAATGGCCGGATCTTCCTTCTCTCACCCCCTCTGATGCAACTCCCTCTATCATAAAATGGCGTTGCCGCTGCAACCTTAGCTCAAGGTATTATAAGCGATGGACCTAGAGAAGCGATGGGCGATGGACCTGGAGCCAGAGCCAACAACCCAAAGCCGACCTATTCTCCAACTTGCTGGCGCCATCAATAGGCCTGTAAGGAGGTATATAAGGTAAGGTCTGTGAGTTTATTTGAATGTAAGGAGGTATATAAGGTAAGGTCTGTGGGTTTATTTGAAAGCAAAGTTTGCATGGCCAAGCAAGGTTTATTTGACAGCAGCGTTTGCATGGCCAAGTAGGTGGAGGGAGTTGACAGTGAGCTGCTGAGTGCTGGACAAGACATCCATATCATATATTGAAACCATTTGGAGAATGGAAAAACCAGATGTAAGATTTCATGCTATGAAGTAATGCTAGATTGATATTGATATCTAGCATTACTTCATATCCAAGGAAACTAGTAACCAACCTAAGGTTTTGGTAGCCTTGAACTAAATTTTTCGTGGAATATATGGGCTTCTTCCTCTGGAAGAGGTCAAATAAGATCTCAAATATGAAAACATATCATAAAAATTATATTTTTCAGAGAAAATCTTATGGATTTTTAAAAACTTTGAGTAAAATGAAATTTTTTGCATCGATCTTCGTGTAAAAATAGGAATACCTATTACTACAAGGCCCTACCAGCCCAAAGGGCAGGGACTAGTAAGATCAATACAATATTACTGAACGAATGAGTACGTAATGGAATATCAAGTAAAGAGAATGGTGATAGCTGATAGCGACGAAGTTAGGACTCACTGGGTTTCATAACCACTAGTAAGCTGATAGAACTGATTTAAAGTTCTAGATGTATTTGAACCCTTATTTTGTCATGGAATTACCATGATCATTAGAAAAGTATATTCAATAATTTTATACAATGATTGTTTAATCCTTTATATATAGAGTATAGTTATACAAGTTTAGTCATTAATGAGGAATTTAAAATAAAATAAAATGATAGTAATAAGATACATTACATTGTCATATATATATATATAAATAATATATATAAAATTAGGAAAATTTCATAAGTAATGACCAATGAAATACTCAAAAGTGTCAAAAAAAAAAGTGTCAAAAATATACTTTAAGTGTTGGCCTACCTATGATGCACATGATTGTAAAATCTCACACCAACCATGTCAACATGTCTCAATAGAGAGACCTTTAATGTATGTAAGTCTACTTTCAGTCATTACCAATCTCACAAAGAGGATTAATCCAATATTGTCAAATCTATTTATTACAAATAGTTTGGGTTGGGTTCTTGATTAGGGGGCATATCACTCTATATATAAGAAAAAACTCTTGCATTCATATTGAAGTTAGGTCTTTCCAAAGCTTATGATAAATTTTCTTGATTATATATTAGAGTAATATTAATCCATGTGGGCTAGAGTCTTTCGAGGGTCAAGGATGCTTGAGCTAGCTATATTTTTTAATCATGATTAATGTATCTTCTTCGATATGAATAAAGGGATTAGATAGGGTTACCCATATCTCCTATTTTATTTATATTTTTTTAGAGAGGGACTTATTCAGTTGTTGAATTTCTTAAAATGAAGGGGATAATTGAAAGCCTTAAGAGTCATGTCAAAATTGAATGCAAATTTTCATTTCTACATGATCTCAAAGGCATTTCAAATGTAAGTAAGTCGAGGAAATGAATAATAAAAAACAGACACCTAATATTTTTGAATTCAACTAAAATAAACTTAGTTGTACTTCAATCCACTAAGAGGGTGTATAATGTGGAAAAATTCTAAAAAAATGTTTCTTAGATAATTCACCATTTATTTAAAACTTTATAGACAATGAAAGTTCATTGGTGGTGGATATTTCACCTCTCCATTCACATTGCATGTTTATTCTCTTCTTCATGGTTATCCTAATCCGTTTTGAGTAAACCAACCACCATCAAGTTTTGAAAGACTCTATGGTAAAATATTAAACTGATCATCGCCCTTAACATGATGAGAGTATGAAAAAAGGATAAAATATATGCTACATACATACTTTAAAAATATTTCATTGAATAACAATATTGGATTGTAAAAAGTGAAACAATATAGCATATAAAGTGAGATTTACCATAACATGAAAATTCACTTAATTGAACCCCGTGGCCCAAAAAATAATATTTACATTGCCTAGGCCATCTCATTACCATGCTCAAATTTTCCCACTTGTCTCATGGTGGTGGGAAAGAAATAAATTGTTCAAGGTCTCTTTGCTTTTTATTTGTGCATGGGTAGGATTGCCAATTTCAGTTTTCAGTCTTTCTTGAAAAATCTAAAAGGTGACCAAGACCTATCCTTATTTGTAAATTTTGTTGTCTTTTCACTAAGTATTGTATTGTGGTTTCCCTGCCTCCACCTCATTGTTCACCTTTGTCTTCCTCTTCTCATTTTTCACGTTGTTTCCCTTATGTTTCCTTCAAAATTGTTTTGCATGTGTCTTATTTCCTTGTTGTAATTTTACTGAAGATTTAGTCTTGTACTTGAGTAAGAATTGAATCAATATCAATGTCTCATGGAGCCAACTTAAAACTTGCCTAATTTAAAGAACACTTAATATGATTTATAATTTTTTTTTCCAAACATCCAAGTTATTTATAACAAATCGATTCTAACATTTTTTGTTTTTTTTTTGGGATGTCAGTGAAGAGATCTGGTAGCTATCTATACCTAGGGTGCACATATTTCCCCATACCCAAGTATCATGTGCCAAGTTAAATATGTTTCCTATGAAATTTGTAGTTTTATTTTGGTGCATTTTCATGTTTCTGTACTAATATAGCATATTAAAAATCTATTTGAAAAACCAATAATTCTTATTTACTTCACCATGTCCACATTTGCATATATATCCCACAGCTACACACTTATTACCACATCACAAGGTTGGTATGGGCCTTGGCCATCCTTGCCCATTCCTTGGCATTCCACTCCCCCTTATTCTATCTCATTATATTGTACAACCCATAGAGGTATATCACCACCCACTTCTGCACTCCCCCCAACCTTTCCCATTTCATTGATCAATATGGTTGAACCCATATATCCTACACCAAAATACCTTACTACAACCCCCCTTGTTGCATCCACTATGGCTTCACCATTTCACCATGCACTAGTCTACCCTACTGCAACCCCCTTGTTTTATCCACTATTATTTAACCTATCCACCTTATACTAATTTTTGCAACTACATCTGCAACAGTCATAAAACAAGCAAAAGTGTAACCCACCTTCATGATTTCACCCCTAATCTAAAGAACACTTAATATGATTTATAATTTTTTTTTCCAAACATCCAAGTTATTTATAACAAATCGATTCTAACATTTTTTTTTTTTTAGGATGTCACTGAAGAAATCTGGTCGCTATCTACACCTAGGGTGCACATATTTCCCCATACCCAAGTATCATTTGTCAAGTTAAATATGTTTTTCCTATGAAATTTGTAGTCTTATTTTGGTGCATTTTCGTGTTTCTGTACTAGTATAGCATATTAAAAATCTATTTGAAAAACCAATAATTCTTATTTACTTCACCATGTCCACATTTGCCTATACATCCCACAACTACACACTTATTACCACATCACAAGGTTGGTATGGGCCTTGGGCATCCTCGCCCATTCCTTGGCATTCCACTCCCCCTTATTCTATCTCATTATATTGTACAACCCATAGAGGTATATCACCACCCACTTCTGCACTCCCCCAAACCTTTCCAGTTTAGTTGATCCAATATGGTTGCACCCATATATCCTACACCAAAATACCTTACTATGACCCCCCTTGTTGCATCCACTATGGCTTCACCATTTCACCATGCACTAGTCTACCCTACTGCAACCCCCTTGTTTTATCCACTATTATTTAACCTATCCACCTTATACTAATTTTTGCAACTACATCTGCAACATCCTTGATTGTTTCCTTAGATCATGTTGTCTATGTGTGTGGCCAACTTCCTAGCCAATCTCCATAATTACCTAAGACATTTGAGGTGATATAATTTGTTAATGAAGTTTTTATCTAACATGAAGGAAATTGATTGAGGAATTTTGATTAAATTCCATTAATTGAATCTTGTAATAGCTATAGGGATCCATCACAAAGAGGTTTGGGTCATAAAGGGAAATGGAATCATGACTTGTAGTCTCATCTAAGGTGATTTTTTTATATTAAATTTTAATACTAATTTTGTAAGTGTGTTAATTGTTAGAATTGTGGAAAAAAATATAACAAAGTTGTTTCTTTCTCTAGTGTACAAAATGATACACAAGCCCCATACATAATAAGACTCAAGATTCCCTCAACTCTAAGAGGAATAAGATCATATCTTGGGATTGACCTAGTAGTGGGGAGGGTGGTTGGGGTCAATGAATTACCTGTTATGTATCTTGGCCACGACTTACCTGTTATGTATCTTGGCCACAATGTGTTATTTTGAGTATAGAGAATAAGATACGAATATTTCATGTATGGGCATGAAGTTCCATATCTTATCTTTGTAATGACATGCCATTTTGTAAAAAATATATATTTTCCCGAATTTTTAAATTAGATACATGGATTTAAAAGTGTAAATTGTGAATTCTTTATAGTTCAATTTTTAATTAATATTGTGCTATGTTTCAAAGTTTTCTTTTATTTGATGTTTATGATTGAACCAACTCTGTATATTTATCATTTCATAATAATATAATTAAAATTATGTCTTTATATTTTTATGCACACCATTTGTAAGGGATAGCTTTTAGAATGATATTTAGTTTTCATTCAATTAACTAAATTGTGTTTGTATATTTCGAAAGGATAATTTCCCTCTTATTGGCCATTTTTTGGGATAAATATCAATGTTTTGAACAATATGATGAACTATATTAACACCCTCTATTATTTTGTTCCTTTTTATTTTTATTCCTTTTTATTTTTAACAAAGTTACATTGACCATTATTTCCATAGGATAGGATTTTTTTTTATGAAAACTTGATTCTAATCTATACAATCTATGAGTTGAACATAGATATGAAATCTAATGTGGAAATTCCCCTAGATATACATGAGATGTTGAATTGATATATGTTTCACTCAATACTAGTTCCATTATATAGATCCCCATCGATTATACTCAACACTATAATTTGATGATACAAGGAATGCTCATACTTATACTCCCTATAGATTTTTACATATCACACGATGCCCTTTTTGAGTGCATAGATAGATAAGAATGTTGGTTATAGAGCCTAATTATCTTCATGATTTATTGGTCTTGTTTCAACCATGCTTGGACCCTATTAGCTAACAGGGGTGTGTGTGCGGGATTTTTCCCGCACTTCTCTCACCAGGGGCTCCAAGGAGGAGGAGAGAAATTTTGGAGCCCCCCCCATGCTGGGGGATTCAGGGCCAGTGCCCCAAATGAAAAGTTTTGGGAAAAATTACCTTGTAAAATGTTGTCATTTCGTAGTCAATCTAGACTGTTCATTATAAGGTCGCATATCTGATGGTATAGGTTGTGTTATGGATTTTTTCCCAAGAAGGAAAACCTCTTTCATGTATGAGGGAATTGCATTGCCACTGTGTGAGTGAGTGAATATTGTATTATGAGAAAGGAGTCTGTGAGAGAAAGAAGAGGAAGTTAAAGAGAGTATGTTGTAGGTTGTATCCTTTCATTTGTTGGATAACAATAAAGGAAGAACCTGCCAATTTCTTTGGTTGAATTATCCCACACTGGGTGAACCACGTATATATGTGTCTCTATTGTAATATGTATATTCTATGTTTTATTTCAACATTTATTTTTCCAACAATTGGTGTTAAAGAGAAACGTAACTCGTAGGAAAAGAGGGTTCCTAGTTTGAGTGGGAGCAATGGCAGAAGATGAAAAGTTTAAGGTTGAGAAATTTAATGGCCAAAACTATTAGTTATGGAAGATGAAAATGGAATATCATTTATATCATAAGGATATTTACCTATCATTATGTGAAAAAGAAAAAATATGGCGAGTATAAAGGACGAAGAATGGGATATTCTTGATAGAAAGGCATAGGGAATGATACGGTTGTGCCTCGAAGCGTCGATGGATTTCAATATTTCGAAAGAAAAAACAACACAAGATCTGATGAATGCATTGTATAAACTATATGAAAAAACCTTGACTTCCAACAAGGTATTTCTAATGAAGTGATTATTTAATATGAACATGTCAGAATAGGGGTTTGTTTTCAATCACTTAAATGAATTCAATATGATTACTAATAAGCTAATTTCTGTAAAAGTGGACTTTGATGATGAGGTTAGGGATTTTCTTATCTCGTTCTCATTTCCATAGAGTTGGAGCAACTTGGTCATGGTTGTAAATAACTTTGTCTCTAGTTCAAACACTCTGCAATTTGAAGATGTTGTTGGTGTTATCCTTAGCGAGGAAATGTGATGGAAAAGCACATGTGAGACATAAAGTAATGTATCGATTGTGGAGAACAGGGGAAGAAAAAGGGAAATATGAATGATTCTAGGAAACCATGGGAAGTATAGGAAGGGAAGATCCAAATCCAGACTAGAAAATATCGAGTGTTTGAATTGTGGGAAGAAAGTACATATGAGGAAAGACTATAGAGCTCCAAAGAAACAAAGAGATGGGTAGCAGGAGAAAAATCGGGTAGAAAATGTAGTATGTGATGTGTTACAAGATGATTTGATTCTTTCTTTATATAATATTACTAAGTCTTGGGTAGTAGATTCAGGGGCTTCATTTCATGCCACACCCCATAAGAAATATTTCTAAAATTGTTTTCAAGGTGATTTTGGACAAGTTTATTTC
>CBVK0102737916.1:0-11685 GCA_900067695.1 Picea abies
TTGCATTTACTTTTGAATGTAAATGAAACTCAACATATTTGTGACCTCATCTTTATTATATATTATATATTGTGTAAATGTGTAATGTGTAATATTATATATATATATATATATATATATATATATATATATATATATTCTCATGTGGAATATTAGGGATTTTAGTTACAACATATCAATGGAGAAAGGTTTGTGTTTAGCTGACGTGTTGCACTTAGGTGTCCCGAAAGATTTATGTCTACAAATCTACTCAATCCCTATCTTCAAGGTTTTACCCTTTAGGCATGTTCAGGGGGGAAGACTTAGCGAAGGATGTAACTAGTATGAATGAGTATACAAGATCCTGTGTAGGTCTTGTTATTGCACAAGTTGTAGGTTGGGAAAATCTTGACCCAACCATCAAATGACGACAACTTAGAGAACACCTACCGACTGTCACCTTAGGCAGGTATTCCTGTCACTTTAGATATGATAAAATCACCTCAAGGGGGGGATCCTGGTGACCCTCGGGGAAATGAGATGGAAAGTGAAGAGATGAAGGAAAGTCCCCTTATAGGTCAATATGGAAGATGCATAAAGGCTTGGGAAAGAGTCTTGGTGGTAGCCAAAGGTATCCAAGAGATAAAAACACCTGCAAAGAATGATGTACTTGCCCGAGACACAAGAACAAGCCGAGTTTATATGTATAATGTTAGGTGGACAAGAAAGTTCGGCTTATTGTCCCTAATTGTAGCAGTAAACAACAATGTATATCAACAAGAAAGTAAGTATTAAAGTTGCTAAACAATTGCTAAAAGTCCAATAGATGATGCAAGAGATAAGCTAGATGCTAAACAATTGCTAAAAGTCCAATAGATGATGCAAGAGATAAGCTAGATAAACATTAGTAATACTTAAGAATGAAAGCACGAGACTTTAGCAATTAAACAAGGCTGAAATCAAAGGTATTTGCAAAGATATTTTGCAGCCTTATGGATGTATAAAACAAGTTGTTACAACAGTAAAATCAACCGTCAAAACTTTCCAACAATCCACCAGTGCACTAGACTTAGGAGATAACTATGGAAATTTTTTAGCAACTTTCCACGGTTGAAAAACAAGTTATAAATGAAAGTGTGTTATGGTTTCTACAACCCCGATGGCTGTAGATGAAATTTTTTAACAACAAAAATAAGTACTTAAGTAAAGGTGACACCCTAGTGGCTCAACCAAGCATATAGAACAATGAATTGATTCCAATTGAGGCAACCTCCAAATCACAAAATTTCACATTAACTAATGCAAGATTTATTTCTCCAATGCAATTATGCTAGTGCCTTTAGCTATTGGGTTATGGAGTCAAGTAGATAAATAGATAACAATTCTATCTCCTTGGGGGTGTAAACCCTTTTAATCCCCAAGGAAAGAAAATTCTAACTAGGAGATACTAGGAGGGTGTAAACCCTTTTACTTCTCTTTGTAAAACCTTGTGCAACAAATAATTTCTAGACAAAATTGATAGATGATGTTGGGGTTGTAAATCCTTATACTCCCCAAGAAATCTAGCATATCAAACTTGTAACCAAGCAAATGAAGCATCAATAAGATAAATCCTTACCTAGTCCAATAAATGAAAAAATAAACTTCATCTGACCAAGATAAATCCACCATAAATGCTAAAGAAAATCTCCAAGAGAGGTAGATCACTACTTCTTCCACCAATAGCAATAAGAAACCAAGACAACATCACAAGAGAGAAGAGGTTGCCCCAAGGAGGGAGAAAATTTCAGCCAAGTACTTCTCACAATGGGAGAGTTATGTTACCAAATGAGATTCACATGATCTCTATTTATACAAAATGTTTAAAACATATTGTGTAAACCCTTTTACTTCTCTTTGTAAAACCTTGTGCAACAAATAATTTCTAGACAAAATTGATAGATGATGTTGGGGTTGTAAATCCTTATACTCCCCAAGAAATCTAGCATATCAAACTTGTAACCAAGCAAATGAAGCATCAATAAGATAAATCCTTACCTATTTCAAGAAATGACAAGATAAACCTCCTCTTACCAAGATAAATCCACCATAAATGCTAAAGAAAAGCTCCAAGAGAGGTAACACACTACTTCTTCCACCAATAACAATAAGAAAATGTTGGTTGGATCTACTCTTCTATTTGTCTAGGGGATTCTTTATGGGGTATTTTGATTCTATTTTACTATCACATATTGAACCCGGTTAAGATTTGATAAGCTTCCCAACAAAATCCCTTTAAACTATCGGCCCCTCTCGTAACCCAAAAGGAAACACAACACACAGAGTGTATTGCGCAGTCTCACCCGAGATAAATCTATGGGTGGCTGGAAGACTTAGGTGTTTGCAACCAGAGACTGAGAGAATATCTGTGGTTATGTTCTGTAATCTTTATTCATTCATTCTAACATCTAGTTATAACATTCATTCTATGCATGCATATGGAATACAAGATCTACTTAGTTATCTTTATTCATTCATTCTAACATCTAGTTATAACATTCATTCTATGCATGCATATGGAATACAAGATCTACTTAGTTACTTCATTCATCTAGCATTCATCAATTAATCAGACATAAATACACACACATTCATTCACATAACAAAATGTTATCGTGGTTCACCCCCTCCTGGGATACGTCCACAAAGATCTGGCTATCAAGCTTTTATTATAGATCAGAAATATATCACGTCGTGCATGGTTACACTTTTAGTTCTCCCCCTTTTCCACAGGCTCTTCGATCCCTGTGAGGCTGACTAGATCGCACCAATATCCTCAACCTGCGATCTAACCCTTGGGATCGAGTCGCTCACTCCTTCCCTAGCTCATCAGCTTAATGACTCATACAGTTCTTACAACTCTCTCTCTCTCTCTCTCTCTCTCTCTCTCTCTATGTCCGTGTCTCCCCTCTCCTGGTGTGTCTGTCTCTCTCTTAAGTACTACTTATTTATACCCTTGGCTCACTAGCCATTACAATACATTACAATTACAAAAACCCTAACCCTAGCATCGTTAGGTCTTACTTGTATGCACGTCTCACCTGCTTCTCTTACATGTGCTGCTTTTCCTTCCAGCTGTCATTTCCTCCTTGCATGATTCTCCTCCAAAAACAACCTTTCTTCCTGACTAGGCCTGCATCCAATAGGCCCCCAACACTGACATGTGGCTCATCCCGAGCCGCCTAAAATTTGTGCGCTTCTTCAATATCTCTTGCGAGAGCTTGGAAATTCTCTGTAAGTTCCTTTTCTTACGTTTGAGCCTGCACAATATTCTCCCTGAGTGCGTCCAATACCTGCACTGCAATATCATCGTTGATCATCTCTGCGCACTCTACCTAAGTTTGTGTCATGTTCTTCTTTGCATCTTTTGCCTACGCAATGACCTCTGCCACCCACTCTTGGAGAGGTTCCATTTGAGCTTGGCGCTCTTTATTTTGTGTCTACGTGACTATGAGTTTAGCCTGCAACTTATTCATATCTTGTGCTTCTTTGACACGCTCAGTGATCGACATTGTCTTCTTCCTCTGCTTCAGGTCCTAGATAGCTATGCTTATCCTCTCCTCTTCCTGGTCCCACTACTGGACCTGTTGGTCCTCCTCCATCTTTGTCCATAGCTATGCTTCTTTATCGAACAAGTTGGAAGATCTGCTGACTTGTCACTCCATCTCCTCTATCTGTGCTACTGCTTCCTGCTTCCTCCGTTCCTTCACCTGTGGGGGAGTGGTAGGTATGAGTTGTTCCTAGAGGTGCTTGATCTCTTGTCTGTATTAATCGATTGTCTGCACCCTTCACCTGTGGGGGAGTGGTAGGTATGAGTTGTTCCTAGAGGTGCTTGATCTCTTGTCTGTATTAATCGATTGTCTGCACAATCTAATCAATCTTCTGCATCGCCGTGATCTCTGTTGTCTGTGTTCTCTTTGGAATTTTCTCATAGGCTACGACCAATCCATGCTTAGGCATATCCACACGGTCTGTCTCATCTTTGGTCTAGAACTTGATCTGCTCGAGCACCAATTCTAACTCTTCCCTTCTGTCCTTCGTCTGCTACAATTCCACTGCATCTGTGCATGCGTGCGATTGTACCTCCTGCACGACGCTGACTTAGAGTTTTATACAATGCCTTGTTTGGTATCCATGTCATTACCAACTGTATTTGGGCCAAATCCTTCAAGGGTGTCTGACCCACAATTTCATCCATGCACAACATGTTGGGTGTAATGTGAAATGACAAGCTTGACTGTGTTTTCATATGGATCCTATCCTTCTCGCTTGATCCAACCTCGAATCATGTCTGTGATGCTGCTGGGACTGATTCTCTTCCTCTTCCAGCCCTCTGTGTTTCTTTGATTTAGATCGGAAGAGCACGGTGTCTGACCCACAATTTCATCCATGCACAACATGTTGGGTGTAATGTGAAATGACAAGCTTGACTGTGTTTTCATATGGATCCTATCCTTCTCGCTTGATCCAACCTCGAATCATGTCTGTGATGCTGCTGGGACTGATTCTCTTCCTCTTCCAGCCCTCTGTGTTTCTTTGATTTGCTCAAGGAGCTACCTCATGTCTGCTATCTCATTTTACATCCTATCCCTTTGGCGTTAAGCTTCGTCAAAATCCTCCATTGTTCCATCCTGGACCATCTGGGCCACGAGGTCTACGTCGTCCTCCATGATTATATATCATGGTGGAATTTTGTGTGCCTTAAATTTATTGAGCACACCCCATGTTTTTATAATTGGCCTCTTAGTCTAGCCTAGATCGTGTTGAGTAGCACTTTATGTTTCTCCCTATGCTATCTCAATCTCTTTTTTCCTGTTCCTGCAGCGCCTGGGTGTTGTTCTTCTTCCCCGCTTGGGTGCCTTTCTTGGACACATCCCCTTTCTTCTATTGTGTTGGGTTCTGACCTGTCCTTGGTTTCTTCGGTGCTATTTTGTCTCCTGCAAGTGTCTGTTCCTGCCCCACCTCAGTCTCCTTATCCACACAAATCTCTCGATTCAAGTCTGGAATCCTCCAGTCCTCGTCCCAATCCCTGATGGCCATTTCTAAGTCCTATTCCTTGACGCAATACTATAGTTGTAGCCATTGGTTCTCAATATCCTCTTGTGCTTGGATCCACATTGTATGCCTGGTCCCTTTGAATTTGGATATGCCCTGATACTATGCGACCACTTCTGGTGTAATCCGCCAAGTGTTGGCGATGCTTTCCTGTACTTCATTGTAATATCCTACGAACATGCCTGTATTCACACTTTTGTTCTTGGGGTCTGAAGTGCTCCCTAATGATAGGTATTTCACTGCGTGGCAAGGATTAGATCTCACAGAAAAGTATGAATACTTAGGCTCCCTCCATCCGACCAAGGCGATCCGGATGAGTAGCCACAAATAGTGAAATTCTATCCCCAGGTCCTACGCATCCTTGCAGTCTTCCAAGAACAAATTCAACAAGTATGGGGCCCAGATGAGTGTGGTGCCCTCCACACACTGTGCTGCAGCTGTGACAACCCCGACAAGGACTTCCTACTTGCGACATTTCTTGAGTAACTTGCACGCCATGATTTTTGTGGCCATCCTTGTTGCTACGTCACTAATGCGCTTAATTATGATTCCATGCGACCCTCTTTTTGTACCATACTTCTTCTTCATTTTCTTGGCCAATGTCTTCTCCTTCATCTTGTCATCAAGGAACTACATAGGTGTCTCCCCCCGTGTTGGCAACCCTGTGATGTATGCAATGAAGATCGGAAGAGCACACACTGTGCTGCAGCTGTGACAACCCCGACAAGGACTTCCTACTTGCGACATTTCTTGAGTAACTTGCACGCCATGATTTTTGTGGCCATCCTTGTTGCTACGTCACTAATGCGCTTAATTATGATTCCATGCGACCCTCTTTTTGTACCATACTTCTTCTTCATTTTCTTGGCCAATGTCTTCTCCTTCATCTTGTCATCAAGGAACTACATAGGTGTCTCCCCCCGTGTTGGCAACCCTGTGATGTATGCAATGAGATCCACGCCTATTGAGATGATTTTTTCCAGCCACATGTATCCTCTGTGGGTAATCGTCATCAACCGCTTGACGTAGTTGCTTACATCTCGACGCCTTCCAAAGTGCAAGATTTCCAACATGCCTAGAATGCCTATTTTGGCCAGTCCGACTGTCCACTGTTTTGGTTAGTTAATTGGTTCACCAAAGGGTCCTAAACCCACAATATCCAGGTAAAATTTCTTGGAAAACTATGAAAACTTGTCGGTGCCATTCACATCATGGTCTGAGTACTGTAGCTTCTCTACATGGCCTAACAAGTTTCCTACGACACACACCCTTTCTGGAATGCACAAGAAAACTATGGTTGTGGTGGTCTGTTTGCACAATGATCTTGCTACTGACTATTTTCCCTTATGTTGTGGTGGCTGACTCGAGGTTCCAGCCTCCATTGTTCTCTCTTCTTCATACTCCTCTGCTTGACCGATGACATATTCCAATGTGCCCTCCTTTGGCTATTCCTGCATGGTTGTGTGTGACTTTTCTGGCATGACCGTTTCTACCTAGTTTGGGACCATCCCATTTACCCTTGGGGGTTCTTCAGGGTTTTTCGAGTGCGAAGGATTTCCTGTATCATGGGCCTGGTGAATCTACCCTACTTTTGACATATCGATGTCCATGCATGCTGGTGTTGTATGTTGGGTTTCTTCCACCACTGGTGTGGTGCTTGCTAGTGTCATATTGAGCGACGAGATTTAGTCCACGTTGATGATTTTCGGAGGCTGAGGTGGTTGCGGCTTGCTTCCCTGTGACATCTGAGGTGCTATGATGTTGCTTCGAGGTCGTCTTCAGGTTTGGCTTGTGGGTCCTAGCTTGGGTGGTGCCATGGTGGTAAATGTATTCTCCACCGAGCTTAGTTGGCTTTGTAACTTCTGAAAACTCACTCTCTTCTCTGTAGACTCTATCACTCTGTTATTTTCTCAATTTCATAATAACCCTTCCGATCTTGATGTGCTTCCCTTATAAAGGAATCAGGTGAAAATTCTTGGAGACATTACCCAACTTGTGTTTTGAATGCACTGACACTTCCCGTGTACTTTCCATTGAATTCCCTTGCTGTCTTTAGTTGGTACGATTAATGCAGTGTTCCGTTAATCGTTCTTGACATTCAATTTTGATAGCCACCATCTATTGGCACTTATTTTCCATACCTGCCATTTTCGTTGTTTCTACCTTTTAGTGACCATTGGTCCTTTCTCTATCATTCTAGAGTTTCCAAGTGCATGTGCTTATTCTCTTTTCGGCACACTACGCCTGTGTTACTATATTTTGATGTCTAGCATGGTAACCCCTCTATTTTTTTTTTAAGTGCTAGGAGGTTGATTGCTCGTATACAACTTCAATCGACTCCAATTGATCATCCCTCTGAGTTTTGTTCCTCCTAAGTCCTTCAACTTTACAAATCCCCCATATGTGATAGTATTTACTTCGTATGGTCCTAACCAATGCATTCTGGGTTTTTCTGGGTGCTGAAGAGTTTTACTGTCATACACCAAGACTAAGTCTCCTTCCTTGAAATTTTTCCTCTTGATATGTCTATCATGCCAATATTTGTCCCTTACTTTCTGTACTTCTTAGTGAAACCCTGCTAGAATCCTATCTTCCTCTATGATCATCAACTAATTTAGACTTTCCTGTACTGCGCCTCGCTCTATCATGTTTGTAATTGCTGCTATGTGAAGACTATGTACCAAAAACGCTAATGGCACCACTGCTTCTTGTCCATACACCAATCTGAATGGTGTCTGTGCTGCAAATTTTTGCATGTGGTAATGTATGCCCACAATACTGCTGGTATCTTCAAATCCCAATCGTCCCTATTAACATTGCAGATATTTGTTAGGTATCTTCAAATCCCAATCGTCCCTATTAACATTGCAGATATTTTTTAGTGCATTCTCGAGGATTTTGTTAAAGGGTTCCACTGTTCCATTTGCTTGAGGATGATATGATGCACTCTTTTGATGATAAACTTAAAACTCCTCAGTCATAGCCCTAATAGTGTTGTTAATGAAGTGAGTGCCTTGGATACTCATCAAAATCCTTGGGTAGCCAAATTTAGTGATCACTTGCTCAAACAAGAAGTGTGTTGTTGTCTCTGCACTACAATCTTTTACTGGTGCTGCTTCTGCCCATTTTATTAAGTACTCTGTCGCAGTAATAATGTACCTCGCTCCTGACCTTTTTGTTGGTGGGTTAATTGGTCCCACAAAATCTATTTACCATTTGTCGAATACCTGCAAGGATACTTATGGTCTCAGGGGCATCTAGTCCCTTCTATTCGGTTTACCAACCCTATGACATACATCGCATTTCTGGCAGTAGTCCTTTGAGTCTCTGTGAACAGTCGACCACCATAGTCCTGCACGCAATACCTTCTGTGCAATATCTTTTCCTACACAATGTCCTCCTACTATTCCTTCATGGGATTCTACTAAACTCCTTGGTATTTCATGTTCTAGCACACATCTTCTCAAGATTCTATCTACACCCAAGATCGGAAGATGTCCTAAATCAATTGATAGTCTGCAACCCTAACTACTAGGTTTTTCTTCTGCACAATGTTGAATTCCTGTGGTGCAGTCCCTATACTCAGGTACTGGATGATGTATGTGAAGTATTCATAATCTATTTGGATTGAAAATAGATGAACGTATGGAAATGTGTACTATATATTTGTAGGTTCCTCCCCATTAGTGATCCTCGACAGGTGATCAGGTCTTGCATTCAACTTCACTGGTTTGACTATCACTTCAAAGTCAAATTCTTGGAACAATAATAACCATCTACAAAATATCCCCCCCAACACTGACTTGTTGACGAGGTATTTGAGCACTGAATGGTCTGTTACCTCGCTCCTGACCTTTTTGTTGGTGGGTTAATTGGTCCCACAAAATCTATTTACCATTTGTCGAATACCTGCAAGGATACTTATGGTCTCAGGGGCATCTAGTCCCTTCTATTCGGTTTACCAACCCTATGACATACATCGCATTTCTGGCAGTAGTCCTTTGAGTCTCTGTGAACAGTCGACCACCATAGTCCTGCACGCAATACCTTCTGTGCAATATCTTTTCCTACACAATGTCCTCCTACTATTCCTTCATGGGATTCTACTAAACTCCTTGGTATTTCATGTTCTAGCACACATCTTCTCAAGATTCTATCTACACCCATTTTGTATAAGTGTCCTAAATCAATTGATAGTCTGCAACCCTAACTACTAGGTTTTTCTTCTGCACAATGTTGAATTCCTGTGGTGCAGTCCCTATACTCAGGTACTGGATGATGTATGTGAAGTATTCATAATCTATTTGGATTGAAAATAGATGAACGTATGGAAATGTGTACTATATATTTGTAGGTTCCTCCCCATTAGTGATCCTCGACAGGTGATCAGGTCTTGCATTCAACTTCACTGGTTTGACTATCACTTCAAAGTCAAATTCTTGGAACAATAATAACCATCTACAAAATATCCCCCCCAACACTGACTTGTTGACGAGGTATTTGAGCACTGAATGGTCTGTGAACATCTTGAAATGTTTCCCCAATAAATAATGCCTGAATTTTTGAAGTGCATAGACCATTGCTAAGCCTTCTCTTTCTGTGGTATTGTAATTTTGCTTAGATTCTGACAATTTTCTGCTAGCGAATGCTACAGGATGGTCCAATTCTCCTGATCCTAGATGCACCAGTATAGCTCCAAGTGCTATGGATGATTAATATACATGTACATGGAATGCATTTTCCCAATCTAGGAATACTAGTATTGGTGTGGTTACCATCTTCTTTTTTAGGGTGTCCAATCTGCGTTGACAATCCTCATTCCACTGAAAATTTCTGTATTTTCTTAGAAATTTCTCCATTGGTGCAGTGATCTATGCATACCCATTTATAAACTTCCTGTAGTATCCTATGTGCCCCAATGTCACTCTTAATTGGTAGACTATTTTTGGTGGTGGTAGGTTAACAATTATTGTAATCTTGGCAGGATCTACTAACAAGCCTTGTTTGCATACTATATGGCCCAATAATATCCCAAAAGGTGTGCTGAAGATGCACTTCTTGATATTTAATGATATATGACATTGCCTACATATTTATATCATCATCCTCAACACTCCTACATGGTCTTTCAATAGACTATAGACTGTCCAATCGTCCAGATATACCTCTAGAAACTGGTGGATGAATTCTTTGAATGCAACTATGACTACTATGGAAATTATTGTTGGTTCATTCTTCAATCCAAACGACATGAATGTATACTAGTAGGATCCCCATTCCATGGAAAAAGTGGTCTTTTATCTGTCTTTCGGTGCTATATTGATCTGATGTTATCCTGAGAATCCATCGGTGAATGAATAAGCTTCCCGACCTCCTACATTCTCCAACACCTCATCTGTGAAAGGAGTAGGAGACAAGTCATGTAGGCACACATCATTCAACTTCCTCAAGTCGACACATATTCTTATCCCCCCTTTTTTATTCTCCCGAACTACCATCGGGCTTACCCATTTCTATTCCTTTACGGTTTTATGATTCCATCCTCCAACATCCTATCGATTTCATCTTTGACTTTTTGCTTATATATGGGGTTTAGTCTATATGGTCGTTGTCTGATCGGTCTTGCCTCAACTTTGAGTGATATCTTCATTTCTCCTAGCTCTCCTGCTATTCCTTTCATTTTTGTGAACGTTGTTGGGAATAGGTCACTGTACTCACGCAGTAACTCTGTTATGCTTTCCAATGTTTGCTCATCCCAATAGTCTCGAATGCTAGCCATTTTGGGATTCTTGACTATCCCAATGTTGAATTTATTTACCTTGATCGGTGCAACAATTACTTCTGATTCCAAAGGTGGATCCTCTACTACACTTTTGCCTTCACCTTCCTCAATCTGAATATCGCATGGGTCATCTTCATCTGGTGCTTCTTCCTACATGTGGTAGCATGACAATACTTCTTTTACTGTCTGTCTATTTTGCTGTTGTTATTTTGTCATGAGTTCAACTTCTGGTTCTTTAATGAATATCACCCTTTTGATTTTTTTAAGTGTTGCATCTATGTTGCGGTTCTCATGCTCAAATGAGAAAGTGACTGTAAAGTTCTGTTATAACATTGTCCAACTCGTAGTTCCTTTGTGCAGTTCCTCGTCTGTATACTAGTTCATTGGGATGCCTTCTAATGTGTGAACAAAATAATGGGGCCAGTCCTTTGGTGGTGTCATTTTTGATAGCGCCCTGCACTTCTCCAAGTGTTATGCTAGTGCCCCCTATCCATCATATTTATGCAGCTAGTTGCTTCTATGTTCTGCACTAAACCTAATGTGCAGTAACCACTTACATTGATACTAGTATTTAATTGTTTCTTTGTGCGCACCCCACCATCTTGCAGGTGTTTCCTTGAGTGCTATATCTAGGGCTATGAGTCTATGATTTTCTAACACTTCATCTTCATACTATGTTAAGAATGCTTCTAGGTCATTCACCCCATGGAAGATGGCAGGTTCCCTTATCTCCGTACCTACCCATCTTATTGCATGGTCTATTTTGAGCATCTTCTTATGGAGACTATTGATATTATGGTAGCTTCGGGAGGTATGAACCTCTATTGTGA
>CBVK0102737981.1:0-19729 GCA_900067695.1 Picea abies
CCCCATCTCATTGCGAAATAAATACATACATACAAATATTAAGGGTGGTGGTAAAGGTTATAAAATGGGTGTAAGAGGATACCCCATCGAGATACTGAATAGGTCTACTAGCAGCAGGTATCAGCCTATGGTATGACTAGCTAAACTCATCGGGGTACATAACAAGCTCATTGGAAATGGGGAATTTTACCTGGAGAGCATATTTCTTAGATATCAAAGTTACCCCATCATGGAACTAAATAGGCTTGTTGGAAATGGGTTTCAACTTTGATGTCTCTTACTATGCCTAATATATATTTGTTTGTATGAACGATATACTCATGTAAATCCTTAATAAGAAGCATGCTTAAATGAACAAAAGGGATAAGTAAATCTCATCTAATTTCCATTTGAGAATATTTGTAAGTTGCACTTAAGACCCTGTCATCTAGTTCATACTATAACTAGGATGTCACAATCCTAGAAGTGGGACCCATAAGTTTAGGAGTCTAATGAACCCAAATGCAAACTTTATCCATATTAATTGAATGACAATAATCCTTTGAGAAAGTAATCAAGGATGATCGGCTTCCTATGGGCTTTACAGATCATCTATACCCTCATGCTTTCTATCCAGGGACATGAGGAAAATTACCTATCACAACGTGTATGGTCTTAATGAGCATAAACTATTACTAGCTAACGAAATTGTATGTATTAATAAATATGAATTAGTATGGTGTCATTTTGGTCATTTCCATAACATTAATACTTCTTTTTCTAAGTTCTAGTTTTTCTTAGAATAATAATGATGGTTTCATTTTCCTGAAGATTGTTTACCGACTATTGTTGAAAATATGGAGTTTTCAAATGAATGAAAGGCCAGTTCCAATTAATTCATGGCACAAGTATGTGCCATATCTTTGGTCTGGGGGGATGATGGGTTCCAAAAAATGTCTCTTTCTTTGGCTATAATTCACCAATTTAGCAACGTATGCCACTATAATTTAATACATTCATCTTTAAAAAGATTATGTTTTACTTTAAATCATTAATTAAGAGAAATAAAAGTAAAATATGTCTAAGTTCGTTATTTTTTATGTATTAAATATGATGTTTTATGATGATGAATTGATTCCTGCACTCATTTCGACACTAGTTCCGGTACTCAGTTCTATACAAGTTTTCTCATTATGAAACACGAACATGAGTAATCCAATTTAACAATCTAAGTCAAAATCTCATTAAAACAAAATTAAAAAACTTTATCAAAAAAAAATCTAACTTCTTAAAAACAATACAATTTAAGAATCTAAAACAACAACACAAATAAAACAATTAAAACAGTAAATGATAAAATTTAAACAATAATAGAAACATCTATAATATAATTTTATTTATATGTTTCAACAAATGTTTTATGGATGCAGGTCTGAAAGAAAAGGTTGTGAAAGTGCCACATATTATAGTAACAATTAAGATATATTGTTGAAGCACATTTAATTACAAGAACAATTTACAGTTCAGAATTTTGTCACGCCCTTTTCCAGGAAGTGAACTTCGAGCTCAATTTGTAGGAAAATGAAGTTGAATCAGAAAAATATGGCACATGGGTTTTGTGCATAATATTCCTAATTAGGTCCCATTTGTGCCAATTTCATAAATTATGGATGGATTGAGATTCATTTGTGATTCTCTGACAGGGTGAAAAAACCCAAATTTTGTGGTGGTTGGTTTTCTAAATTTGGGAAATTTGTTGTAATAACTCAAAGATTTGGGGATCAAATCAATTAGTGTTTTAATGAGGCCGTTGAGTTGTATCAAAGAGGGAGAATATTGGCCTGGGATATAAATATTCCTTCACTCCATATGTAAAATAAAATCTTTAGATAGAGAATAATAGATCAAATGGCTTGAGATTCCAACACTCATTTCAACACTCGTTCCCATATTTTTTCACAAGAGAGCCAACTTGAAATTACATATCAAGCAAATTTGAACCTTCATTCGGTAGAACAAATTTATATCAGACAGATATGGACCTACAGTCGGCCCTTCATCTGACAACTTGAATTTATATCAGTAATATCTGGACCTCCATCCAGACCTTCATCCGACCCTTATTATGGAACTCAGAGTGCAGTAGATTTGGTTGTTAGCATACTTGCGGGCGTTTTCGGGAAAAACCAAAACATGGGTTTTTTACCCATTATCATGCTCTTGTTATGGCTCCTGTTGTATTTCAATTTAGATAGTTAAATTTGGCTCCTATATTCGAGATACAATTTTAAGATTCATTTCCTATTAATAGAATAGTTAAACAACTTTCTATTTTTGAGAGAGATTCAACCCTTTCAGTGGTCGACCTCTCAGACTCAATTTACAATTGAGATCACTAGCATGATAAGAGTGAACCCAGAAAAACAATTCATGAACTCTGTGTAAACTTGGCTATGTTATTTGTTTTAATGCAGATTTGTAAATCAAGATGAATTTGTGATCAATTTGTGGGCTAGAGTACCACAACTACTTGGGGGGCCCTCCAGTAGTCTGTGTGTCTTGTTCCTTCATCTATTTAGATTTCTAACCTATCTTCTGCAAGAATTGTTATAATTTCTCTTTATAGTCATTTCCTCATAATCATTTTGTATATTTCATTCCTTATATTTATTCTAATTTCTCTTCACTATTCTAAACTATTTTTATAGTCATCTCCTTTGTGTATTTCAGTTGTGTTAATTGTTTTTTTTTTTCTAATTATAATATCACTATAATTAGTCACTTGAATTACTTACACCATTCTATAAATACAAATCCTCTTTGTAAATGGATAACTAAGAACTGTGTATGTTTATCAAGAAGTTGTGCATGGCCAATTAATGTAGATTAAACTAACCCCTGCAAGACTGTATAATTTTGATTGAAGTATTTCTAGTTTAAATTACGGTAGCATAAGTATTTCCGATTAAGAACAGTAGCATAATTTGATTGAAGTATTTCTTATTTTAGTACAGTAATGTAATTTCTAATTTTGAGAATAGTTCATAGGTTTAATTAATTACAAGTATATGTATTTCATATTTCTTCAATGGGAAAGTTTTCATTAGATTGTTTTGTTTCTACTTTACATTTTTTCTATGGAAATCAATGTTCTAATTTGAATTAAGTAAATGAATCACAAAGTTAGATTTCCAAGTAAAAATAATAATTAGAATAGTAATCTTTCATGCCTAGTCTCATCTTTTACATAATAGATTCTTGCACTAGCTTGTTATTCCAATACTAGTTTTCAATTTTTCCCTTATATTGTTTTTCGCATCTTAGTTTTTTCATATTTTAATTTTCCAATAGATTTAAATTACCAAAGAATAGATTAATGACCTAATTTGTGAGATATGGTCACTCCATGTCATGTTTCTTCCCTAGGTGACAAATTTTTCTAGTTTGTTTAATCTCTTTATTATTCGAGTGCATTGTTAGCATTATATTAGACTGCTATATTAGAGCTCTAGACCTTCACATACAATGCTAGCACCTCGAATCTTACAAGCCCCAGGTTGCCAATTTAATGTTGAAATAGATAACATATATTTCACTTGACAGTTCCATGATTCCATCACTTGCAAATATACAAAAGGATTAAAATAAGATGACATGGTTTACAAAGAATATGAGTGGAGTCGCCAGATGATCTCCCTTGAAAATTATCATCAAAATGTATATAATTGGAAGGGATTCTACCCTCAATGGATTCTCCAGGTAAGATATTGAAATAGTTCTTTGCAGTAATCTTATTGATAATTTTTTGTACAAAGAATGACTCAATTCTCCCCAACAACAACACCAAAAAGTTATCACAAAATCTATCACTTCTGCAAAGGCTTCATAAGATGCTTGACTAGTGTAACATATGGAAGTAATTGTCATTGTCACCTAGGAAAGTACTTCCCTTGTTTTAGTGAAGGATAGAGATCCAACACAAGGGATGTTTCCCTAGCAACCTCAAGGGATCCTATAGAAAGCCAAGGGAGATCCTATAGTCCCCTATATGGTTTCTTAATTAGCTAGGGTTGAGTTAAGGGAAAGGTTAAAGTGACTAAGACAAGGTAATTAAATATATGAGTTTGTAAGGTGTTATTAATATGATTGAATATGTTATATAATATAATAAAATGAATTAAATTCATTGAAACACTAGCTATGAAAAGAAAAATGAAAACTTAAATAAACTTGCAAAGACAAACTAGATGTTTAAGCATGTAACAAGTTTATAACAATATCAATATACTAGTTCTAAAATCAACATTAAAGTGAATTAATATATTCCAAATGACAGTGAAAATACTTGTAATCTATTCAACAATGATTGCATGAAACTATGTTAACTGAGTGCAATATAACAATCCCTAGTGGATGAAAATGAAATTCTTGAAGAAATGACTATATTAGAGATGATTCCAAAAAATTAATGCAAAGCATTAGACTATGAATGCTAGGGAATCAATATACAAATGAAAAGTCCTAAATCTAACATAAATTGTTGAGAGAGAGAGCTAAGCTATGGTTTTATATCACTTACAAATGAGAAAGATTAGTGTTGTCTTGAATGCTTGGGAATATGGAGTAAATGCAACACATTCAATAAAGGATAAAGGTAAGAAAATTCTTGAATAATAAAAACACTAATATTATACCATCATAATCCTAGGTTAATAATCTTTGAAAACAAACCCTAAGGTTTACAAAATCATAAATCCTATATTCCATCTTGCTTCTTCTAATGCATTTAACAAGGAGATGAAGTGAACTAGGATAAACCCTACAATTTATACAATTATAAACCCTATACTTTAACAAATACAATATACAATGTGATGTCTATTTACAATTACAATCCATAATTGACCCTAAATGCTTCAACAAATTTATGATGGAAAAATAAGGGAAGGGGATAAACAATATTAATCCTTCCATAGGGTTTCTAAAACAAATCGTTCAAGGAAACAAGATAACATGGAACTATTAACCATGTAATATATCATTCACCAAAATATACCAAGAACACACACTTAAACATGGAAAGAACAATTATTATTCCAAATCACTATGCTTGAGGAAACCCTAGTTTCATGAAAATCCACCAGGACAAGAGAAAGCATCCACAATATCACTCCAAAACTGCACATAAGAGATCCATTATGAGAAAATAAGATACGATGGAAACTAGTAATGATTTTCCATGAATGTGTGGTGTGTCTTCATTGTAAGGATCCCTAGCCTTCTTATATGATGCGACCTCTTTTCTATAAACCACTAAAGACAAAAAAAAACATAAAATATCCATGATAGAAGTTGGATAGGTCATTTCTAACCCCCAAAATAGACTCAATAATAAATATATAACAAAGATAGATCAAAACATACCATTGAAAGGTGATACATGTGGCTATAAATCATCCAAAGGCTATGACATCATGCTGTCAAGGTGTAAAGGTGCCTCCAAAGGCCATGCCCTTACATGAAAGGATGCAAGAATCATAAAAGGTCATGTCTCAACACCACTGATTACCAATTCATCATCAAGAATGATCATCCCATGCTAAGTTGGCTCAACTAGAAACCAAGCATGACATCATCATCATAGGTGAAACCTCCAAGGGATAGAGGGTGTTGTCATAGTTGAAGAGGGTTCCATAACCTCTCCAAATATGTGTATCATCATATCCAAGTGCCACATCACCCAATCAAACCCTAATATCCAAAGTAATCCATCATTTAATACAAAATCCATGTGAGCAATTGACATTAGGTATCTTCTTCAAACTTCAAATTATCTCAATGCTTTATGCAATTTGAAAAATTTAAGTATGCGAGGGCCATCAAAATACCCTATTAGGTGTGACAATACACAAGTAGAGGAGTAGTTCTCGATAAACCCTTTGAAGTGAAAGTATGGTGAATTAAATGGTTGGGGTTACTTCATGGCGATGGATTCATTAGAATGCAATGTTTTGTGCTCTATCCATCTCTATGAGAACCTTTGTAGAGGAAGTGTTTTATACATGATATAACATTTTCTTGGTAGTGTGTGTATTTCAAACCCATTTTATTTCCTCTTGATGTTCATTTTATGCAGTGAAATTCCCCTTTTTAGGTTTCAATATATTGATTCTTTCTTTCCTTTTCTTACTACGTTAAATCCTTTTAATTTTTATTCATTTGGTGCATTAAGGCTAGGAGTGATTTCCTCATAATAAGGGGGTGGAGCTCACGCTGACCTTTGTCTTTTGACTTGGTCATTTATCACCCATCATTTATTCTTTCTATTATAACATGATTTATTTTTTTATTCATTTTTTCTAGTATCTACATTAACCTTGAAATATATCCCTTATTCTTATAAGATAATGAACAATTGGCATTTTTTTTGTATGTAAGGACCATTACCAAATTTTAGTACACTATGGAAGGCCCTGAGATGAAAAGTGTTAATTATGAATGGGAGTGGTACATCATCCCTATCAAAGCCTCCTAGTGGTACCCATATTCCCCAAGAGTGACAACACTAGATTAGGACACAAATGATGGCCACCAAGATGAAATAAGGAAAAAAACATAAATTCCAAGATTATCATTGATTATCAGAATTAGACCCATGATCCTCAATCAAATTCCTATTATATTAATTATGACATGTTATGTGAAACAACTACTAAAGGACCTCATGTGTGTTGGACCATCATCATTTGATGAATAATGTTTATTAAGTGCAATGAGCTAAGTTGGATGATGGGGGAGTCATATAAGGGGTTTTTTTCTATGGAGAATATCGATCACCATAAACATTGATATTAGTGTCTTAATTATGGGCCATGAGAAATTATCTCCTCTAGTTACCCCTAGGTGAGAGGGGGTAACACTACTAATGCATAATTATGTATAGGGTGCAAGAAAACCTCTCTAGGAATCTCCACTAGGTATAGAACAAATACTAACATGACATTAGATATAGAAAGGGTCCTATCTAGAGAAAATATTAACATGGTTTATAATGATAGACCTCCAAACCCAAAGATTATTCACACTCTATGGCATGCAAATTAAGGGTATATCTAACTCAACCATGACAATGATTGGATCAATAACTTTGTAGTTCCCCTACTACTAAACCCATAAAAAAATTTTATGATACCATTAATATTAAATTTAGTGAAGCATGCTTAAACAATCATTCATCTAAAAATACTTTCAAACCATGAATATGGAAAAAATAGCATTCCCATAACAACACATAAATTATTAAAAAATTAGAGTTTATACACAACAATAAAACTCATTACTTAAAATAGAGAACAAATATCAAATTCTTATATTTTAACAACAAAAGGGAAACCGATTTTAGGGGAGATGTGTTCCTCCCATAAATATATTTTATGCTCCAAATTTTAGCAGAAAACCACCCCCAATCTAGGGCTATGAATCCAAAAAGGAGGGTGTCTCTCACAACCCAATACACTCTTACAACAACTAGTTTTCCTATAGTTATCCCAATCCACTATCTCTCTTCCCCTCAACCTACAAAACCTAAGGAATGGGATCCCCCTTCATTGCATACAATCCCTCAATACTTACCACTTCCCTCCAAGGCTCCATCAAAGGTTGGATGGGAATATCTCTTACTGGGGACTCTAGGGATGCTAGTTTCCATTGGAAAACTCACACTACAACTCACTATTCTAGGGAGACTCTCAAATAGAATTTTCACTTTACATGGCTAACAAATTTTTTCTACATGCATTTGCAAATTGAAAAAATATTCCCACAACACCTACTATGGATGTATTCATTCTACAATGCTCTCCACTCCCTTGTTGCTCCAAAAACAGCTTGCAAAAACTGCCTACAATAGCACTCGAATTTACATATTAACCATGAAAGTTGAATTTCACATTCCCCAATGTTGATTGTACTTAGTCCCCATGCTCTAATAACTATGGGGTATGAATTTCCACACCAACCCTCTCACATGTGTTTAATGATTGGGGATCGATACACTTAAAATGAAATTAGAAATTTCTTACACAAAATAATATTTTAGGAAAGTGGGTTTGGATTAATACCCATGGATATCCCCCACCCCCCTCTTGGGCCTCTCTCTTGTTCAAACTTATCCCCTCATTACTTAGTCCATATCCATCTATAGTTGGAATCAAATTTATTTTATTATTATGATATGCAATATTTACAAATTACATATTTGATCATGCTACCATACAGTGTATTTAATTACACATCACTAAAATGAAGATTAAAAAAATGGATGTTTTATTTCTCTCCCCTAAAAATTGCATTTTTCTTGGTGCATAATACCACACTGGTGTACAGATACATAATTTTACATCATGATACTTTATACTTTTTCAATTTCACAACTACTGTAGCAATTCCAACCATCAATATCTCATTTCCCGCTACTTGTACAACCTAAGGAAGTGTACACCCTTATCTACACCATAGCCCCTTAAGATATACTACTTCCCTTCCATGGATTTATAAAAGATCATATAGAAAATATCTGAGATGTGGCTCTAGTAGCTCCAACTATCAAAATTTATCCTTGCACACTAATATACATATGTGCATTCATTTTTCTTCACAATTTGAAAAATTTTGCGGGTAATCCTCCAACATGGTCTCCTCGTTCTCCCATGTGGAATCTTAAAAACCATAACAATTCCATTAAATATTTACTAGGCCTATGGATTTGTTCATCAACACTTTTACTTTCAGATCTAGGATGTGTTACCCACCATGCCTAAGGGTAACTAGAGGATATCATGTATTGTTTCCAATAATGGAGACAATGATCCCAATGATTATGATGATCAATATGTCTATTAGCACTAGGAATCACCTTCAGATTGCATGGAAGGAAAGCCCAATACCCATCAGTTTATATATGAATGTAAGAGTGTTTTAAAGGGTCAAATGGAAAAGACTCAAAATGATTAATGTTCCAACTCAGAAAATAGGGCTAGCATGCACCAAAAATCAAGTTCTTGGATAACTTCAATCATTAATTTGGGAGTAAATATGAATAGAGGGAAGACTTGAAACAAAGGAATGTAGGGGCTACTGTAAACATCAGGTCTACAAAACCCTAAGGAAGAAAGTTTCTTAACAGAAGATCTTCTTGAACTCAGAAACTAAGGAAGCTAAATAAACATCATGATAATATAATGATCAAACATCCACCATAACATCACCACAATCATTCATGTGAATCATTCAAAGAATGAACATTTAGCATCAGAAGCAAATAAGCTGAAAGAGAAGTTGATTTCTATTAGACAAAATGTCTTAAGTCCACTACATAGCTATATCACAATCACTTCATCAAAATATTACAGTCTAAGGGAGCCTTTCTCAACCATCTGAACCAACTAAAGCATTTGATCTATCTATTTATGAAAAAAGGGAGGCAACAACTAGGGGTATGATCTGGCCTTCTTCCCTTGAAAATATCTAAACATTTATTTGATCTAACAACTTAGATAACAACCTATGCTATAAAGTAGGAAAATGTTGGTGACTAATCCAACCAATCTTCAATATGACTTGATTCCTTCTTGTTGTGCAGCTCCTTGTTTTCCATGTGTCTTTCAAAAGCATGTGGTTGTCCTCATGATGCTAGTTGTTGTTTCTACAATATTATCCATCATCATCTATCCAAAATTTGTTAGATTATCCCTCCTGAATCCTTGATGTCTATTGGTAGCTTATTTAGGTAGAAATATGAGTAGCGTACTTCACAACTGGGCAAGTAGAAAAGGTAGCGCATTTAGGTAGTGCCACTGTGTTGTGTCTCTATGAATACTTTGTTCTCTGCCAAATATTAGGTAGCACCACTGTGTTGCATCTCTGTGCAGACTCTGTTCTCTTCTAGATATTAGGTAGCACCACTTAAGTTGTGTATGTGTGCAGGTTTAGGTAGCATTGTCAAAAAATGCAGTGCCTCCAATCTTGGACATGTGCAGAGTAAGTAGTGGCCTTGCATAATGTCAAACCCATTATACTTATGTGACTTGGTAGTAATATAGATAGTTCATTTTACCACTGAGGGAGTTATCACTTTGCAAAAAATCCCAAAACTCTAATAATTAAATGCTTAGAAACCTGTATAGATGGCAGAGGTAACATTGGAAAAATAGTTTACCCTCTCAAAAAGGAAACATCCTAAAAAATGGGGCTCACTTGTCACCAGCTATTGTGTTACCTTGACAATTAACCTCACACTCTTTCTGGTAGAAGGAGGATCTTCATTTGGCACAGCAGGCTTCTTATTATTAGCAATGACAGAATGATGCAGGAGCATCTCTCCACATCATCCAGCCAGCCAGCCAGCTGCGTCGAGCGCACACATTCAATGCTGAAGAGAGGTGCAACCTCATCTTTTAATTTGTAATTGATTGTAATTTAATGTTTAAGTTGGTGAGTTGTGAGGCCATGCCTTTACACAAGATGTAGATAAGACATGCCTTTAATGTTTGTAAGGTTGAGCTCTAGATCCGGATGCTGGACTAGACAGCCCATTCAATGCAATTGAATAGGGTAGGTAGGTTGGAGGGAAGCGCTCGAAGAGCCCCCTCAGTTAAAAGAGATTTCGTATCTCATTTTGTGTAGGTAAGGTGAAGAAGTGAAGTAAGTGTGGAGAAGAGAGAATATGCGAGTAGAGAATAAGAGAGAAGAGTCCAGACCTTGTTACAGGCCGTGCTCAGGAACACCTTGTATAAGCAAGAATTTTCCATTTTAATATAAACAGAAGAAGTTTTTCCTACATGTATTTTTGTGTTATGTGGATGTCTATGAGTGTTCTTCATATGATATGAATGTATGTTGTAAATGTATATTGTAGGGTTGCATTTGCAGGAGTGTGTCTAATTTCAGGTGAAGGTATTTGAGGCTTCACACCAGGAGGGTGTGATAGAATGTTGCGGGTTCTGATAGTCGTGCATAGAGGATGCATTTCTGAACACTACAGGTTCAGACAAGGACGTGTTGCGGCACAGGAAATGGAATCAACAACTCAGGAGAAAGACCTCAAGGTTGTTGAACACCTTGGAGGCAAGGCTGTGTAGGAGAGACACAGTTGCAGACAGAAGCTCTGAGGAGTTCTATAGAGCTCTACCAAGTGGGCATTGAGCATATGCACAGTGGTGCATCGAGGAATAACTCTGCTATGAGTTCTTAAGAAAGAACCAAAATCACTGAGGATTCTAAGAGATCTACCAGGTGGGCATTGAGCAAGTGCATAGGTGCATAGGAGGACAGAACCGCTGAACATTCTGGGAGAAGATACTCTACCAGGAGGGCATTGAGATATTGTGCAGACAGGCACAGAAGAGAAGAGAACTCTTTGAGTTCTAGAAATTAGAGGAAGAGTCCACTGAGGGATTTTCATAAGGTTGCTGAACACCCTGAAAGACTCAGCAAGAGGTTTCTTGTGCAGAAGGATAGCGAGGAGGTCATCCAAACATTCTCCATCTGTAGGAGAAAGGAAGAAGGATAAAATCCATTAGGGGTCTGAGTGTTGAGAATATCAGGAGAGACATCATCGTGTGTGCGTGTAGACTCTATAGAGGCATAGAAATCCAAGAATCCCTTGGGGATTCTGAAGTGAAAGCTCATAAGGGAAAGTTTTTTCATACGCACGGAGAAGCTTAGAGTCAAAGAGCCGTAAGAGGAGAAAGAAGGAAAAGATTGAAGCCTTTGAGGAATTGGAAATACTTCCAAGTCTGGGAAGAAGTGCGCAAGCTCAGGAGGGAGCACAACAGTCGTCCGATCAGATTGTGAAGAGATCCAGATCATTGGTTTCTATGTCCAGGAAGACAAATAGGAGGAGTGCACAAAAGAGGAGATCATGAGCCATTGGATCTCACTTAGATACCCGTCAACCATTTGATCGGTCTGAAGTTTCACAGGATTTAAAATCCTCGTGAGCAGAGTGAAACCCTGAGAAGCATCGGGATATTGAGGCATCGAGGTTCGGGAAGTCAAAAATCCCGTGGACCAAAGATCGGGTAAATCCATCGTGGAAATCCTGACAAGTTCAGAGCCATCCATCTATTGGGACAGGTGGCAGGAATTGAGAGTCATCGGTATGTCAGAGCTCATATGAGTGAATGGTTTGACTTTGCATTTGGCGAAGTCCGAGGTTCAATCTGAACCATCCATCAGTTGGGGACGCATCTTGGATATTTGAAGAAAGTTGGGGATCGACATATCATGGATTCCGTGGAAAAGAAGTCCATGCGTTTCAGAATCGCAAAGTCCAAAACCCCGAAAGGAGGGAAGTGTCATTTACGGGGCTAGTTGTCAGCATAGCGGAGAATCGAGGAATCAAGAGATCGGTAGTCCCGAGAGAAAATGCATTTTCGCATTTGAAAAGCTAAAATTGCGAGAGGTGATCAGGGCCGTCCATCTTGAAGGGGCGTGTGGTAGTGAGGGAGGCCTTCGGAAAAGGTCCCAATAGAAGGTCAAATCGATGCATCAGAGATCGACATTTCATGAGTTCTAGAGACGAGGAGAACTTGCATTTCGAAATCATGAAGTCCGATTTCCCGAAAGAAAGCAGAGCTTAGTTGTGTGGGGGCCAACTGACATCATATCAGGGATCGTGATATTGGGAATCTCGTGGAAAAAGTTTCCTTTCATTTCGGCATTGCGATGTCCTAAACCTCGATAGGAGACAAGGCTGCGGTCTTGTGAGATAGTGGTATAGTGGTCATGTGGGCCAAGAGTCTAGACAGAAGGGGCTAAGGGCCAAAACCGGGGAATTGGCTCATCGGAGATCGGGAGATCACGAGGATAGAGGTTCGTGACATCAAGAGTTGTGAAACCCCGAATCTCGATAAAAGGATATAAGGCTGCGGTCTTATGAGGACTATTCACATGGAATAGGAGCCTAGCTAGGAGGGCTTACGCGTAAAGAGCGTATCAGCAAATTAGAGTTCGAGAGTTCGAGAGAACAGGAACTCTCAACATTGGGAAATAAGAAACCTCGAAGCCCGATAGTATATTTTCCCTGTTAAGGAAAGGGAAACGTCTGGAGTACAGAAGGCCATGAGGAAAAGAGAAGGACCTGTGGATCAGGTTTTTAATAGAGATTCCAACAGGGAATCGAATGAGTCGCTTCTGCTCATGAATGAATGAGATCGATCCTATGAGCAGGGGCGTGAGGTGGTGGTCTCACGATTCATCTGCGTCAAGTGGTATCAGAGCAGGGACTTCACTTGTATATTTCAGGTGAAGTGAGAAGGTAAAGGAAGACAAAGTGTTGGAGACTCTATAAGGATTGTTCGCAGGTAGGCAACAATCCATAGACAGTGGGGAGTACTGTAGGATGAAGATGGAAACACTCTTAGTGCGGAGTGACAGTAGAAGGTTTGCTAGGAGAGCAGACAGAGACAACACCATGGTTGCTAAAGGCCATAGGCATGCTGGGAGGAAGAGGAAAGCATAAAAGCTTGCAGAAATGGATAAAGAGCTCACTGAAATAAGGGCAGACATAAAAAAGCTCGAACTACGGATGCGACAAAAAGCTAAGATGAGATGGGTATATGAATGGCCCATGAAGAAGCTGAAGGTAAAATGGCCAGTCAAAGAGTTGATGGTCATAAGGCAGCGTAGGCTATTAAAAGGATGGTTGAGGTATGCTGAAAACCTTGATGGACCTGAGGAGATGGTTCAGGTATATGAACCAGAGACTGGGAGATGTCTCAATGATGAAGAAAATGAAATGGGATCGGCTGAGGATCTCAAGAACTGCCAGGAGAGAAGAGATAAAATTCCATTTTTCCAGGTGGGAAATGAGTTGATATCACTGTGGGATCTCAGAGACTGTCATGAGGATAGCTGATGAATTTCATATTTCCAACTGGGCAATGATATGAGGTCACTATGGGATCTCACAGACTACCAGGAGGGCAGGGAAAGGTTTCCAATTTTCTAGGTGGGAAAGGAAACATAGATGGAATTAGTTGATTCCATGGACTACTAGGAGGGTAGTAGAGACATCCCATATTTCCAGGTGAGCAGGGATGAGCCGGTGAGTTTTGATCAGCCCGAGGAGCTGACAGAGCAGATGAGACTATCGGAGGGTCTCATAAATTCATAGATGGATTTAGATCAACTTGTGCAGCTGAAAAAGGAGGATTTGAGAAGCTGTATAATGATTGGGGGAATTGAAATACCCCTATCACTTAGCTCAGAGGAGGTAGAAATATGTGTTGTAGGTGCAACAACAACGAAAGAATAGTCAGTCATGACTGTCAGGAAAGAGGAATTGGAGCAGACTTTGGAAGCTGCCCAAGACGACGAAGAAGAAAATGAGCATTCTAAGGAATGGCTCAATGCTTTCAGCTAGGAAGATGAAAGAGAAGGAGTTGTAGCATTGAAGCTGACAACAGAAGAAGCAGAAGAGGAAAATGAGCATTCTAAGAAATGGCTTAGTATTTTCAGCCGGGAGATTGAAAAGACTGCAACATGGGAGTTTTCAGCAGCAGCAGAAGAAGAGGCAGACAAAATTTTCTTTGTTGATATGTGGGAACAAATTGAATCCCTGGAAGAGAGGGTGAAATTTCAGAGAGTGCACATCCAACAGGTGAAGTTGGAAGTTGATGAAGAAGAAAGCATGGGAGATCATGATGATTTGCCCATGTGCCGAAAATTTTTGCAGCTTGGGAGACTGCAAAAACAGATCCAGCCACTGGAGCAGATGGATGCAGTGATCAAGGATATAAGAAGGCTGATGTTAGGGTCAGAAAATACTGCCAGCGAGGAGAAGTGGGGCAGAAGAGAAACAACAACGGCAGAAGCAGTGCAGCAGCAGCGACAACAACAACAAGGAGATGGAGCAGATGAACAACTCCGGAGGATGATTTGGGATCCAGGGGGATTTCAACATCATATATGGGAAGCTCATGAGTAGGAGCTCATGAATTTTGTAGCTGAGTATGATGCAGGAGCATCTCTCCACGTCAGCCAGCCATCCATCCAGCCGCATCGAGAACACGCATTCAATGCTGAAAAGAGGCGTAGCCCTCATCTTTTAATTTGTAATTGATTGTAATTTAATGTTTAAGCTGGTGAGTTGTGAAGTCGTTTCTTTGTGCATGATGTAGATAAGATAGGACTTTAATGTTCATAAGGCTGAGATTTAGATCCAGATGCTGGACTAGACAGCCCATTCAATGCAATTGAATAGGGTAGGTAGGTTGGAGGGAAGCGCTCGAAGAGCTCCCTCAGGTAAAAGAGATTTCATATCTCATTTTGTGTAGGTAAGGTGAAGAAGTGAAGTAAGTTTGGAGAAGAGAGAATCTACAAGTAGAGCAGAAGAGAGAAGAGCCAAGACCTTGTTATAGGTTGTTCTCAAGAACACCTTGTATAAGTAGGCATTTGCCATTTTAATATAAACAGAAGAAGTTTTTCTTGCATGTATTTTTGTGTTATGTGGATGTCTATGAGTTTTCTTCATATGATATGAATGTATGTTGTAAATGTATATTGTAGGGTTGCATTTGTAGGAGTGTGTCTAATTTCAGGTGAAGGTCTCTGAGGCTTCACACCAGGAGGGTGTGACAGAACGCTACGGGTTCTAATAGTCATGCACAGAGGATACATTTCTTAACACTGCAGGTTCAGACAAGGACGTGTTGTGGCACAGGAATCAGAATCAACAACTCAGGAGAAAGACCTCAAGGTTGATGAACACCTTGGAGGCAAGGCTTTGTAGGAGAGACACAGTTGCATACAGAATATCTGAGGAGTTCTGTAGAGCTCTGCCAAGTGGGCATTCAGCATATGCATAGTGGTGCATCGAGGAAGAACTCTGTTGTGAGTTCTTAAGGAAGAACCGGAATCACTGAGGATTCTAAGAGCTCTGCTAGGTGGGCATTGAGCGAGTACATAGGTTCACAGGAGGACAGAACCGATGAATGTTCTGGGAGAAGATACTCTGCCAGTAGGGAATAGAGATATTGTGTAGACAGGCACAGAAGAGAAGAGAATTCTTTGAGTTATGGAAATTAGGGGAAGAGTCCACTGAGGTATTTTCACAGGGTTACTGAACACCCTGAAAGAATCAGCAAGAGGTTTCTTGAGCAGAAGGATAGCCAGGAGGGCATACAAACATTCTCCATCTGTAGGAGAAAGGAATAAGGATAAAATCCCTTAGGGGTCTGAGTGTTGAGAAGCTTAGGAGAGACAACACTGTGTGTGCGTGAAGACTCTGCATAGGCGCAAAAGTCCAAGAATCCCTTGGGGATTCGGAAGTGAAAGCTCAGGAGGGAAAATGTTTTCATACGTGCGGCGAAGCTCAGATTCGAAGAGCCATAAGAGGAGAAAGAATGAAAATGTTGAAGCCTTTGAGGAATTGGAAATTCTTCCAAGTCTGGGAAGAAGTGTGCACGATAAGGAGGGAGCATAGCAGTTGTTTGATCAGATGGCAAAGAGATCTAGACCATTGGTTTCTATGTCCAGGAATACGCACAGGAGGAGCGCACAGAAGAGGAGATCATGAGACATTGGATCTCACTTAAATACCCGTCAGTCGTTTGATCGGTCTGAAGTTGCACAAGATTTAAAATCCTTGTGAGTAGAGAAAAACCTCGAAAATCATCAGGATATTGAGGCGTCAGGGTTCGGGAAGTCGAAAATCTCGTGGACCAGAGATCGGGTAAATCCATCGTGGAAATCGTGATAGGTTCAGAGCCATCCATCTATTGGGATAGGTGGCAAGAATCGAGATTCATCGATATATCGGGGCTCATATGAGTGAATGGTTTGACTTTGTAGTTGGTGAAGTCTGAGGTTCGATCTGAACCATCCATCAGTTGGGGACGTGTGTTGGAGATCTGAAGAAAGTCATGGATAGATATATCGTGGATTCCATGGACACGAAGTCCATACATTTTGGAATTGCGAAGTCTGAAATCCCAAAAGGAGGGAAGTGCCATTTACGGGGCTAGCTGTTAACATAACAGAGAATTGAGGAATCAAGAGATCGGTAGTCCCGAGAGAAAATGTATTTTCGAATTTGAAAAGCCGAAATCATGAGAGGTGATCAGGGCCGTCCATATTGAAGGGGTGCATGGCAGCGAGTGAGGCCTTCGAAAAATGTCCCGATAGAAGGTCAAATCGACGCATCAGAGATCGGCATTTCATGATTTTTGGAGACGAGGAGAACTTGCATTTCGGAATCGTGAAGTCCAATTTCTTGAAAGAAAGGAGAGCTCAGTTGTGTGGGGGCCAACTGACGTCATATCAGGGATCGGGATATCGGTAATCCCATGGACAAAGTGTCCTTGCATTACGGCATTGCGATGTCCTAAACCTCGATAGGAGACAAGGTTGCGGTCTTGTGAGATAGTGGTCACGTGGGCCAAGAGTCTAGCCAGAAGGGGCTAAGGGCCAAAACTGGGGAATTGGCTCATCGAAGATCGAGAGATCACGAGGATAGAGGTTCGTGACATCAAGGGTCACGAAACCCCAAATCCCGATAGAAGGATATAAGGTTGCGGTCTTATGAGGACTAGTCACATGGACTAGGAGCCTATCCAAGAGGGATAATGCGTAAAGAGAGTATTAGCAAATCAGAGTTCAGGAGTTCAAGAGAACAGGAACTCTTGACATGGGGAAACAAGAAACCTTGAAGCCCGATAGTATATTTTCCATGTTAAGGAAAGGGCAGCGGCTGGAGTACAGAAGGCCGTGAGGAAAAGAGAAGGACATGTGGATCAGGTTTTTAATAGAGATTCTAGCAGGGAATTGAATGAGCCACTTCATCTCATGAATGAATGAGATCGATCCTTTGAGCAGGGGCATGAGGTGGTGGTCTCAAGATTCGTCTGCGTCACAGAATTCTTGACTGGGGTTATGCTCTCCTTGATTGTTGATGTCTCTTTCTCAATAGCATCTTCAACCAATACTTGCAAGTTTCTTTGAGCTACTTCATCTGAAAAATGTTGCAATTCTGCCTTGAGTTTCCTGTTCTGGGATTGAAAACCTCTATTCCTCCTATAAATGTTTTGGATCTTCCTATGAAGGGGTTGGGCCTTCCTTGCTGCAAACCTTACCAGGTCAAGGGTATGTGTGTAGCCATCCATGAGTTCTTTCATCTGAGCCTTGTGAATCATATCTTCTACTTTAAGATGAGATATCTCTTTCCTAGCATCCTTAAGCTACCTGATAAGTATTTTGAAGGTCTGACTGCCAGGTGGAGCAGTGACATGCACGGTCTCAATAAGTTTTTTCTCAGTCTCCTCTTTCATCTACATATGAATTGCCTTGTCTACTTCATCAGGCTTCTTGGTGGATTTTATTTATCCTTCTTATTTTGCACAGGGGTTCCCTCTTTTCTTTCCATAGGCTTCCCAATGCCTTTACCCTTCTTATTTTTCATAGGGATCCCAGGTGGAGACTATTCTTCAACAACTTCCCTAGGAATTGATGACCTTGTGAAAGGTATTTTACCCTTGATTTTGACTTCTAGAGGAGAAGAGGGGAAGATTATCTTCTTCCCTTTCTTACATGTAGCTTTGGTAGAAGAAGGAACCTCTTCTAACACTGGTGAAGGAGGTGGTGAAAAATATCTTTGTGGGGAAGGACAAGCTTCCTCCTCAGCTCCTGTGACATGTTTGTTGACCTCTAAAACTTGAAGAAGGGCTCTGCCCTTTCTCTTCCTACTGGTCCTTTCTTTAATTGCACTGGTGGGTGATAAAGGATTTGCATTCTATGACTGAGGAGTTGATGCTAGATTCAAATTGAAATGAGAAGTAACAACAAAATTCTCCCATGAAATCTCTTTCTTACACAATTCCTCAGAGACTGGCATTCTGATCAATCTAGAGTGGAAAAGGATAGAATCCACATCCTTAGATTTGGATTGAATTATGTCTGACATCTTACCTATTCTCCTTAACAAGTAATAGGGAATATTCATCTCAACCTTATCAGTAAAATATAGCAAAATCCTTATATGGTACTAGTAAAATGTGTTAAATCTCCCTTCACATGTAAAATATATCTGGATGATCTTCAAAATTCTATCAAATTGTTCAATCAATTGAACCCTTGGCACACCTTTAGATAAATCATTGGCTTGATGTTCAGGTTTAAAAATATATCTAGCATAGCTTGAACTCAAAGCCATGGCTTTGAACCACTTTTCACCTGTAATGGGAATTCCTGTTACAGCTAATATGGAGGCTTCACTAACCTCAAATTCCAAATCCACAACCTTATTTCTCCTTCCATCAAAAATGTAATGTGAACTGTCTTGTTACCTCTAGATGGCCTCTCTACATATTTTGGAAGAAAGAGAGGCATCCCACTCTTTGAAAGACCTTTCTTTCCATGGGCTCTATATCAAAAAGATGCATGTCCACAGTTTTTGTCCTAACCACCTTGCCAACTTTGTGTGACTTCCTCGATTGAGGAGTCTCCATGTCTTAGAATGAGAGATTTTAAAGGCTTATGGGATAGTAATAACCAGGAAGACTTAAAATCAGGCTTCAAATGTACAAGGCTGATCTTTTAAGACAGGTTAGTGCTAGTAATCCAAGCTTGACTGTGGGAATTACACCCTTACATTTGTACAGGTATTTGAGAGTGTAGACAGTGAGGGGGTAATCTGTAATTGGCCCTGTTATAACCCTAAATTGCACCACACATGCTTACCTGGCATCAGGCC
>CBVK0102738111.1:0-11887 GCA_900067695.1 Picea abies
CCCATTTCAGGTGGGGCTGGAATTCCAACCCTTGGGTCCCATTGATGTTGCACTACCTCTTGCAACCACACAGGGAGAATCTTCCCATGTTCAGTCCGAGGCCGACAAAGCAACCAGATTCATTGAGTGGATTCAACACATCTGCCAATAGGTCCATGAGATTTTGCAGAAAGTCGATGTTAAGTACAAGCAACGCCATGATCAACACCGGGTACTGCACAAGTTTCAGGTGGGAGACAAGCTCTGGTTACATTTGCAGAAAGAGTGCCTTACAAGGCCCCATCAGAATCTCTCTTGACTTCGCTATGGGCCTTACACTATCACCAAGGTTGTGGGTAACAATGCTTTTGAGCTCAACACTCCTCCCTTCCTTGGCTTGCACCCAGTGTTCAATGTGGACCTCCTTCGACCATTTTTTCAACAATTATTGGACACCTCGGAGATCGCATAACAATTGACACCAACATAGCTCAACCCTGACTACATGAAACAAGAATCCACTGATCAGATAGTGGACACATAGGTCAAGGGCACTCGCTAGCAAAGGATCCAACTTTATCGGGTTGTCAATGCAGGGCAACTCCTGCACCAAGGCAAGTGGCTCACTTGGGGCCAAATTCAACAGAAATTTCCTCACTCGATGGGGGCACTCAACGCGATGGAGACCACCACTTCCTAAGGGGGGAGTATTGATCCAGGTGGATATTGGTGGCCACCCACCTATTCCAAATGGCTCCTCTTGTCAATTTTTAGTTCAACACGTTCTTTTGTACTTCTTTGTAATTATGGGTTCTACACTTCCTGGGTTGTCTGAATCCATACACATATTCCAGGTGGATACACGTGGCCTCCCATCCAATAAAAATGGATTATTTTGTATGTTTTCATGTCAACACAACTTGTTCTACTTCCAGGGCCAGTTTGGGGCCCTTAAAAGTATTTTTTTGGCTTGCCACAGTTAAACTATAGATAGATTCATAGTTTGATGATGTAATGTGTATTTATCTAAAAGACCTTTCCAACGGATTATCACGCGCCTAAAATGGAGATCATATGAAAAATTTATGACCCTCAGAAGTTGAGGTACCAACTTACCCATAGGGGCCCACATAAATTTTGGTGCTTCATGTCCTAGGGTTAGGTTTTTGGATATCTAGGGTTTTGAAATTCATGAGTAGTATCAAAAAGGCCTCTGGAGCTCTATTGCAATCATTCTTCTTAGATGGATTTGCATAGTAGCCACATCTCTTCTTAGAGATTGCTACCACCATTCGAGCAAGTGTTTCAGTTCTTTACTTTTATAGTTCCAGCCTATCTCATTTATTCAATAGAAGATATTGTTCACTGGATATATGTCTTGTTATTCATATCTTTGTGTTTATTGTATTCATTCTGCTAATTAGTCTATTCCTCTCCTAAATATGGATAAAATGATGTGCCATCACAAACAATGCACCACTATGCTTATTCTTTAAAATTTATCATGGTGCTTTTCTTTGAACGACATCAATGTCTACTATTAGAGTTTATGCACTATTGGTCCATGTTTATCGATGTGTTAGCATGTATTTTAGTGGTGCATCCCATAATCTACACCATGATGCTATATTCTAAAATAGTTATCCATGTGTCATTGTATTTACAACATCGGTGCATTTGATCAACCTAGGGGAACTACTATGTTAAATTATTTTAATGCAAATTAAGTACTGTGATGTGTTAATACGAACATCTTGGTGCTACCATATTATTGGAGCACTAGAATTTTGTGGAGAACTAACATTTTTTTAAGTGGTGTACTATGTTGTATAGAGCACCAGTAAGAAGGTGTCTAATGTGATTCCCCGCTATACCAAGACATTCATTATTTTTTTTCTGTGTGGTTCTCTTAATAACAGAGATGTATTTGGTTAACATGGATGCACTGCTACACTAAATTTTATATGTAAAATCAAGAGTTCACTTAGTTAAATTCAATGGACGACTTCTCATGTTTTCCTAGAGCAATGACATGTTGGTTAGCACTATGTTGTCTTCTATAACACACTAGTAATGTGGCATCCCAAAAGATGCACCACTATGTTTATTTTTAAAACTAATCCTGGTGTTTTTCCTTGAATGGAATGAGTGTGTATTGTTAGAGTCTACGCACTAGTGTAAATCATTATTGGGCATTAATCCATATAACACACCACTATGAGTTGAGCCAAAGCATACAGGAACACCGTGAAGAATTGAATTTTTTTTAAAAGGGACAGATTTCAAGCCAAATGTAAATTTTAATTAAATGAAAATGCAAATAGGAAGGTCTTAAATAATTTGCCTAGACTCTTATGTCCCAAAGAGGCATGGTTACATCATTGAGAGAAAATGGAAATTCACGGTAATTTCCAAAATTTGAAAATGTGTGAAATATACTGATGGAGCTATCAAACTCATTATAGAGCACCACAAATAGTGTGTCCTTAGAAGGACAGTGAGAATCAATGCATGTTTAAGAGGTTAGAATCATGGGATGAAGTGTAATAATGAAGATTGATTTGGTAATTTTATTTTATTTACCCTACCTCAACACACCTAATTACATGCATACACATCAAATCATAATGTTCAATGGTATCAGGGTGCTTTTGAACTAAATTGGATCTTTGTCAAACCTTATTGTAAATTTGTAATAAGCATGTAATTGTTTTTTTAATTTAATTTTGTCCTTTTTTTTTAAATTTAGAAGTGAAAGAAAACCATTGTGATGGTTTTCCTTTCAAAGGAAGCTCATTAAAACAAAAATTTGTAGTGATCAAGGAGGAGGCAAATATAACTTGGGATGTTTACAGAGATGATAGCTCAAAGAGTTTATCTTGGTTGAAGATAAGTGGATGAAGGAGTCAAGGAGGTTGTAAAAAATGAGTGAAGGCATCTCTAAGCCATGGTCATCTGCGTTTATTTTTGTGAGTAGCAATGCATGAGATTTCTAGCCATGCATACCTCACCCATTGTAATGAAATTCCCAAGAAAAACAAGTCTCTATTGTTTATCATGTTTAGGTGTAATATTCTCTATGGAGGTATAATGTGGTTTTTATTTTAGCTGTATTGCTTGAAATTTTTGTTCTGGTCAGTATATAAAAGATTCATTAGCTCAATACTCTATGAGTTGTGTTTTGTCTTGTTGACTAAGTTTAAACTCACCCATGAATTGTATTTTCTTCTCTGGGAATTTTATTTTATTATTGGGTGAATTTACTTATGCATGGGAAAATTTATACCTCTCTAGTTATTTTTCTCCATTGTTGAGCTACTAAATTTGTCAATAAAAAAATTTCTTCATCGTTCGTTGAATTAATTCGCCACCTGGGAGTTTTTTATCCATGTTTGGATGATTTTTGGGCTTGAAACTTCCCTTGAAGAAAGTTTCAAAACTTATTTAGAATTGGTATGGAAAGAACAAGCAATGCAAACCGAGAAATAAAGAAACCAAAGAGAAGTTAACAAAATATAAATTATGCAAATAATTTGCGTTGATGAAATGGGTAGGACATAGGCTCGTTATTTACGGAACATATGGTATCAAAGAAGGTTTTTCAAGGACCTTGAAGAAGTTTGCATGGGAAAATCATTGAATAGGGAGAATATAAAAGATATGAGAGACTTCAATAGGGAGATCCAAGAATAAAGTCAATATTGGAGGAAGAGATAAAATGAGTTGGAAAAAGAGATTTCCAAGCACCATGACTCCTTCACTTCCATGATAGGACTAGATTGCAACTCTTGTAGTTGGGGGAGAAATTCATTGAGCTGGATAATTGGTAGGAGGATATGTTCACTGAGGTCACTTCTCACCTATATCAGGAATTGACAAATAAGGAATACACCTTGAATAAGCTCAAAGAAACTATCCAAGAGACCAAGAAATCCCCTTCCATTGCCACTTCTGAAGCTAGTACCAAGACAAAGGAAATCATGGTAAAATCACCTTCTATGACCCTTTCTCAAGAAACCAATGGTGACTTTGAGAAGCACAATAGAGGTACTGGTTCTAAGCTCATGACACAAATGGGCTATAATGGCCATGGGATAGGCAAGGAAGGCCAAGGGATTTTTACTCCCATTGTATCTCATTAGAGGCCCAAGCATGAATGCCTATTATTCGGGGGAAAACAATCCAACATAAGTGTATCTCAAACCACTTTAGTCAAGGAAAGAGGAACCAAAAAACATGATATGTGCAAAAATCCTCTCAAATCTTATTGTAGAAGCTTGGAAAAGGGATGAAAAGAGATGATTCTTCCATCTATATATTTTACAACTCTTGGGGGACCAAGCAGTTTAAATATGGAAATAATCATCACAAATTCAAGAGGTATGTCATAGTTTATTTCTATTGAAAGAAAATGGGTCACAAGTCTAGCAATTGTTGGTAGTCTAGACGACCAAGAATCCCATGAAAGAATTATTTCATGTACTATATATTGAATGGACATTGGGAATCCAAATGTTGGAGGATTCATTCAGAACTCCATCCTAGGAAACCAATAGCCAAGAAGAAATCTTGTAGTGTCAAGGGGGAATAAGAGATTTTTTCTCTTGCATCCCAAGGAACAACAATTTTCCAACAAGATATTGCAACAAAAATTGCCATTTATAGCGATGAGATGGATATCAAGGTTATGTTGAAGGTATCCCCTACTCATCTCTTATCTTCCATCCTATATTGGAGGAACCATTTTCTGGAGATTTGAAAAATTATACTCGTTGATCAGAAAATAATATTTAAGGGAGTTGAATATTTTGAGGATAAAAATCCTTGTAAATAGAGAGGTGTGATCCAAATTGAATCTTTGTAAAACCTTCTTGTAAGTTTGTAATAAGCATGCAATACTTTTTTTATTTTATTTTCTTTTTTTTTTGGAAAAATTGTAAGTGGAAATGAACCACTGTGACTGTTTCCTTTCCAAATGAATCTCATTAAAACCAAAGGGTATAGTGAGCAAGGGAGAGGAAAGAAGAACTTGGAAAATTTTCAGAGATGAGAGCTCAAAGACTGTATCATTCTTGAATATCAGTGGAAGGAATCAAGGAACTTGTCCACGATGAGAAAACGGATCTATAATCCATCAATACATGCATTTATTTTCATGAGGAACAATGCATGAGATTTATGGGCATGCATAGCTCACCCATTCTAATGAAATTCCCAAGAAAAATAAACCTCTATATTTTATATTGTGTGGGTTTAATATTCTCTATGAAAGTATATTGTTATGGCTTGAGTTTTATTGATTGAAATTTATGTTCTAGTCAGTAAATGCAAGGTTGATTAGCTCAATCCACTTTGGGATACATTTTTTCTTGTTGACTAAGTTTCCACTCACCCACAAATTGTATTTCCTTCCATGGGAGTTTTATTTTATTGTTGGGTGAACTTATTTATGCTTGGGTGAATTTATACCTCTTTGGGTATTTTTATCCATTGTTGAGGTACCAAATTTGTCAATAAAACATTTTCTTCACTATTGGTTAACTTAATTCACCCTTTGGGAGTTTTTTCTCCATTGTTGGATGATTGAATCCATCCATTGAGTACATTCCTTCATTCTCGGTCTTTGACACATAGATCATTACCTAATGAGTTTTGCGCCTGAAATTTCCCTTAAACACATTTCCATAACTTAGTTTGAATTGGTCTAGCAATCAAAAGAAATTTAAACCAAGTAGTAAATGAACCAAAGAAAAGATAATAAAATATAAATTATGCAAATAATTTGCATTGATGAAATGGATAGGCCATAGGCCCATCATTTACATATCAACTTTATTTGGTACTTGTTTTTTATTATATAAGTTATGATGGTTCTTATGAAAAATTTTAAGCATAAAGGTGTCATGTTTATATGCATATTGGGGAGCATGTTCCTTATAGGAACACCACTAATAAAAACGTCCTCAAAAACCTACGTTCATCCACCTCTGCTAGCAACATCTTCTTTAAACAGAGAAAGGATGAATTTTAAAGGGAGGCTTCATAAAAGCCTCCTCTACAAGGTGTTATCCTTGTAGTGTTTTGAGCCCATAATAATATTTCCACCCTAAATTTATCCTTTTCTCAATTATATAATTCCAATTGAGCTTGTGATGAACAAAAATTTAGAGATATTTGTAAGAAGGCACTTCCTCCAAGTTGTTGTTGTAATATATGAAAGTATAATAGGTGATATTATTGTATTTAATTATGATGACTTTCATTTTTTCAATATTAATAGTCATACCCATGTTGGAGAATAAATCCTTGAGGATTATTATTTTCTTACCAAGATAGTAGGGACTCCTAACCTTAAGAAGACTGATGACTATACCAATGAGAGTTGGGTTGACACAACTTTCTTTGTCCAAACAATATTCTAACTTGTCATTATATATGCTAAAAATGGTAGGGGATAAGGGACATTCTTTCTTTAATCCAATATTGTAGTTAATTTCTTCTCACCATCCCTCAATGTTCCTAAACTTGAAAATAACATTCTCATACAACGTTATTGCAACATCCCTAAACTCCTAAGCCACTTTTATCTCTTCCAACTTATTCAAAAGCTTTGTTCTAGGTACTGTGTCAAAATATTTTATAAATTCAGTGAAACAATATTAGATTTCAGTTTAATTAATTTGACGCTCCGATGTAATTATCATAAGTGTAACATGGTTGTCCACAATTGAACAATATCTCTTAAATCCTACCAATACTTCACCTCTTTTTCTATGGCTTTCTAGCCATAATGTAATCTTATTTTACAAAAAAAAAATTGTATAGCTTCACTAAAACAGGGCTAATGACAATGTTCCTATAATTAGAGGGAATGCTTTTATTCCCACTTTTAAAAATAGGTACAATGATTCTTTGCATTTAGGTTTTAGGGAATCCTTTCTTGACTTCTAAATTGAGGAGCTTGTGTATTTGAGGGATGAGTAGAGGCCCTCCAATTCTAAAAGTTTTATGTTGGTTTCCTTCAATTTTCTTAGGTATCTTTCCCATTTGAGAGATGCTTAACCCTGAAATCTATTATGTTGGTATCCTTCAATATCCTTATCTTTCTTCGATAGATAAAACTTCATCCTCTATATGAAAATTTGTTATGGTGTCCATCGTGTTAGGGAATTCATAAAGACTTTTAAGGTAGGAATTTCGGTCCTTCAAAGGAGTCATATTGTTTTCATTAGTTTTACAAATTATAAATTTCCTCTAGAAATTCTTAGGATCAAGATTAGATAGATGTAGAAGTTGCTCCCACTTTCTAGTTATATAGTAACTCTTTTTTGTTTTAATTAGGGATTTGTACATATTTATCTGATCAAGTTTTAAAAACTCCTTAGAATAATCCATAATGGATTTCCTAGCAATTTTGCATTCATTATCATATTGAGGTTTGGTTCTTCTATTATTCTTTTTACATGACACCTCGAAAGAGAACTTGTTAATATAAGTAGAAAGAGTTGTTATAGAATTATGAAATAGGTATTTGTTGTTGTCCTTATAAGCTAGGAGATTAAATTCACTATTGAAATCCTTTAAGAAAATATCAAATTTAATTTTGTCAAAAGCAGGTTCCTTTGATTATCATAATTTTCTTCAATGGCGATATTTTCCATGGAACAATTTAGAGTTAGGGTTAAAGGAATGTGATCAGATTTGGGTTCTTCATCATTTAAAATGTTAAAATTTACTATTTCATTGGATACATAGTAATAATATATCACATAATCCATGACACTACTACCTAGCCCATCAATGCAACTCATTCAGTTGGAGTTCGTCCACTTGATTACCCCATTCCAAATTATTATGTATCGATAACTACATATCCTTATTATCTCAATACCAAAAAAAATCTCAATCATGTATTCAAAGTTTCTTTTGTATGTAGTAGCTAAAACAATCTCCTCATCTAGACATAAAATATTAGTGTTGGAATCATTTCTTAAAATAATCGCTTGATTAGTTTCATTTTTAGCATTAAATTCTCCCAACAAGAGGATATTACCTTCATTTCCCGCGCTACAAATATCTTGTTCTAGGGTATTATAGGGACAATTTTTATCTAGATTGTTTTTGTTATAAAAAGTAGAATTAATACATACACAATGACAAATTTCTTTATAAATATTTTTAGCATTGATGTCTGATATTTCTATCCAAATGTATTGGTTTAGAGGGTCTATCTTATGAAGTTAAATGTGAGGAGAAACATTATTTTTTATATAAGAGGCTATGCCTCCAATCTCTTTTCTATAATATTTCTTGGTCCATGTCGACCAAAAGACAAATCCTTTTATGTTAGACTTTTGCGCCATTCCAAAAAAGGACATGGAGTGTCTTGAATACCTGTTTATTATTATCATTCTTGTATCTATCCCTAATACTAAATTTTTGAAAAAAAAATAAATTGTATTTTTTATATATTTATTTAAAATTGATATAATTATAAGTTTAGCTATTTTATATAAAACAATTTATTTTAATTTGAAAGAGTTTAAGTAAAATACAAATTATTTGTCCAAAAAAATCATGCTATTTTGAAATATTAAATAAGTAAAAGAAATAATTTTATAACTATACTATGTTAGGTTTACTATAAAGATAAAAATATTTACAATAAAAGATAAACAATGTGTTGATTAATTGGGTTGGTTGTCATTTATGTCAACTCTTAAAGCAATCTCGGTGTCCACAACAATATGATCAAGGGACTTCAATTTGATTGATGTATAATGGTATGAGTTTAATATATTTGCAAGCAAGAGTATTCTAGATGGATAGTACATGTCATGCCATTTTCGATGATATGTGGAATGTCAGATAACTCCTCACAGTTGTAGAATTATGGCCTAGTGCAGTGGAGAACCCTCATGATTTATCTAAAAGGTCAAAGAAGTCAAATTAATTCTAGAAGCTCTTAGAAGAAGATGAGTATTCAAGTGGTTGAAACTAGGAGTTAGTCATGGGTTAATTTGTTGCAATAATAAATTAGTTAAAAATAATTTAGTTGCAACTGAAGTGAAGAATTTACTATTTGTAGCAAAGTGAGTTAAAACTAGACAAGTGGTTAGATGTGGGCTAGCCCTAAAAGAAGGAAAGTGGTTTAAGTTGGTTAGAAGGTAACCCCTTGAGGAAGCTAATGGACGTATAAATAAGAGAGAAAGGTTCTCCCATTATCACATATTGAATATCATTGGATATCTATTTTGAGAAAGGTTATTTTGGAAGGTATTATTGATTGGAAAAGTGTGGCAAAAAAAGTGTCACAGGAACATTGAGACAGAAAAAGTGCGGCAAAAAACTTGTTCTAGGAAAAGTGGGACATAAAAAGTTCGGCAGAAAAATCACGGTAGGAAATGTGCGGCAAAAAAATCATAGTAGAAAAATCATGAAAGAAAAACTGTGGCAGAAAAATGATGGAAAAAAAATTGCAGCAGAAGATTCATGGAAACATAATCGCAGCAGCAAAACTGAAATCAAAACCATGGTAGCAAAATGCTACAAGAAAGAAAAAATGTATGGTTTTCATATGTGTAGTGTTGAATTTATGAATCTAGTTGAGGGTTCTCCCTGTAAATTTATTAGATGCTCTTTTGAAAGTTTAGGGCTTGTTGTACAGTTGATCTAAGGCAAATATACTAAAGTTTAGTATATGTTCATGTTTGAGGGATTTTGGTTGAGGTATGTTTTTGAAGTTATTGGTACAGATAGAGGTTGTATAACAATGAGGTTATAACACATGGTTTGAGGTACATACTTGTGGTATAATGTTTGAGGTATATGTGATCATATTGGATTGGTTCATGAGTATATAGTTATAGGTTTCTCTATGATAGATTTGATAGAATAGGTTGTGAAAGTGACATATTCACTTTCTACATTTGGAGCTTATATGTAAGCGTGGTTGGATAGGGCAATGATAGGTGGTTGTAGCCACCTTTTGACTATTTCGGGAGAACATATGGGGTTGTCTCTGCCTTCTGGTTGTAGTCAGAGAATTGGGGAGTTGGAGTTTCCCTTAGGTTGTATCCTGAAAATAGGGGGTCAGAGCCTCCTTCTAGTTCCAGCTGGAAAATAAAGGAAGTTGGTGCTTCCAATGAATGTAATTCTTAAAGACAAATAAGAAAATTCATTTTGTGTTTTTTCCCACATTGGATTTCCACATAAAAAATATTGGTGTATTGTGTATGTGTATGATTGTTCATGTGTTTATGGCTTATTTACTTTATACTTATTGGATGATAATTATATATTGATCATAAAGATAAATAACATTTGCATATTGTGGTTAAAAGGATTAAAAATATCTAATACTAATTCACCTCCCTTCTCAGTAATCCAACAATTGGTATCAGAGAAGTTTCCTTTAGAAATTAGTTTAACCACTGAAAGGTAGATCATGGAGAGAAATAGTATGTATAAAAATGGAATACCATAGTTTGTAGATCATGGAGAGAAATAGTATGTATAAAAATGGAATACCATAGTTTGGTGGAAAGAAGTATGCATTCTAGAGAATAAGGATGAAAACATATGTATAGGAACATGGATTTGAAGTTTTGAAATCAATTGTAGAGGGATACAAAGAGTCAGTAATTCCGCCAATAAATGACAATAGAAAGAAAATCAATCTAAATAATTCAAAATCCACAAATGCACTTCTGAATGATCTTTATGATTTGGTATATACCAAAGTTATACATTGTAGCTCCTTTAAATATATTTCAGAAAAACTTCAAAATATTTATGAAGAAGATTCAAAAGTCAAAGAAGAAAAGCTTCAAACTTACAGAGGTCAATTTGAACAACTAAAGATGAAGGAAGATGAGAATATTGCATCTTACTTCTTATGAGTTGATGAAATAGTGAATGAAATCATAGGATTGGGAGAATAAATTGAAGAATCTGTAATTTCTCAAAAGGAACTAAGATCTCTTACAATGAGATTTTATCCTAAGATCTCGTCACTATAAGAAAGATAAGATCTATACTCAATAAGCATGGATGAACTACATGGAATCTTCACAACCTATGAAATGAGAATTGAACAGGAAAATCGAGGTATAAAAGAAGCAACATTCAAATCATAGAAAAGGTCAAAGAAAAAAAAAACCAAAAAGAAAATGAATATAGTAGCAACAATGACATATCAGAAGACAATGAAGAAGTGGACAACTTTGTCAGAAGATTTAAAAAGGGAACCGACGACAGATATAAAGGTAAGATTCCATTGATTCATTTTAATTGTGATGGTATTGGTAATTTTTCTAACAAATGTCCTCATAAAAAAAATAAAAGAAATTATGAAGATGATTCAAATAGGAAACAAACATATAAAGGAAAAAGAATAAAAAATAAAGTCTTCAAGAAAATCTTATGCACCAAAGAAGACAACTCCTCATCAAATGAAGATGAAATCAGTGAAAGTGAGACATAAAGAGTTCTATTCATAGCAATATAAGATTTTGACAAAAAAATAAACCGAAAAAGAATATGAAGACGCATAAGTTGACTACCAAGAAGAATTGTTGAGTGCTATAGAAGTTATAAAAAGAGAAAAGAAGAAAAACAAGAAGCTCCAAGAATAACTAGACAAGAAAGAAGACACTCAAGAACTAGATCAGATGATCATGAAATTGAAGGTTCAAATAGAAGAAGATAAAAGAATTGAAAAAACATTCAAAGATCGGTTGGAAGAAAGAGACATATCATTGGAAATTTGGAAGAGGAGATTGTCACATTGAGAAATGATCTTCAAAAGAAAAATATGTAGAACAAATCAAAAGTTTTGAATGATATTATCAGTAGTCAAAGGCCTAATCATGACAAGTCTAGACTTGGATACAACCAGACAGAAAAG
>CBVK0102738113.1:661-13865 GCA_900067695.1 Picea abies
AAATTCCTCTACAAATTTGGCATTATAAATGTATTTAGAAGTAGGAGACATTTTATAGATTACTTGGATGTGCTTCGGCCTGAACGAGCCGACAACGACCCTTTGGTTGTTTAGAATTCTCCTTGTCTGAATGTTGAATTTCTCTAAAGCCCAGCTTATCATGTAATTGTGTGGCATGAGTCTTGATCGTGCGGCTATTTTATGAAGCTCAGACTCTCCTATGTATCTGAGTTTATTTTCAGTCCTTTCGTCCTTGAAATCCTCAGGGCAATTCCTAATCTCATAGTCCAAGTTCTCAAAAATCTGCCTCTAGGATTTGATTGAATCAATAACATGCGGCATAGTGTCAGATATAACATCTACCTCCAGATTTGAGCTTTCACAAGACTCCTCTCTCTTCTTAGGCGCTTTTTTGGATGCCATGATGTTTGTGCTGAAATTAAAGACTGTTACAGAGAAGAAATTATGTAAGCTCCTTTGAATGTGACTTGCTTCTGATCTGAAAACAAGAACGAAATTCAAGATAACAAACTTTTATTTTCCCTTAACCTGTCTTAAATTGAGCATACCGAAACAGGTGATACAAATTAAATGCCTTAATGGGGAGAGTACGCCTAGAGATATGCACTTTATGTTTAAAAATATCTCCATTAATTCGTTATAGACACTGTCACATATCGACGATTCAAACTAGAGTTTCAAAAGAGATGTCACTGAAAACTCCCAAATAGAAAAACATGAAAAGTGATTTGATATCATTAATGTTGGTTTAAAGTTACGTTAATTATGTTTAAGCTCTAAACTCTTTCGGGATTTCGTGTTTCGGAGTTTCGGGCATTGTGTCTTGAAGAGGTATGACACAAGCAAATCCCAAATTGCGAACCTGCAATGGGATTTATTTAGGTGCTAACCACTTGTCTTAACATTTTAATTAATCGCAATCAAAGATTAGTCTTTACTTTTCGAGAAAAGGAGTATCGAGACTTTGATAACATTTGACGCGAGGAATCCCAAATCGCGAAATCGCGATGGGATTTATTAACTGTCAATCATTTTTTAGCTCCTAATTAAGCATGATTAGATTGTAAGCTTTCGGGGTTTCAGATATCGCAAACTCGAATTTTATAGCATGTGAGAATCTCAAATCGCGAAATCATGATGGGATTTATTAAACCCTTTTTTAAATTATTTAATAAACGTGGCACTAGATTTTAACGCTTTCGTAAATTTGGGAATCGATGACTTGAGGAGGCATTTGACATTAACTCTTTGTATTTTATGAACTGCCGACTCTCGAAATTTCAAAATAAGATTTCATTTTCATGTGTGAGAAATTTTCTACTTATTATTTATAGCATGGTTTTTGGTGTAAATTTAATTACCGCCTTAATGTTTGAACTGTAATTAATCGCTACTGAACGCTCTTGGTTTTCAAATTTAAAACTGAAGAAAATGTTAAATGTTTGGGAGGATTCTATGTTTTAACCAGTCATGAGACATTCACCCATGTTGCAATCCACTATTAGGGATTCATAAACCATCATCTATATAAGCCAAAGCCTTAGTTATCAATGTGGTTATGATCAGATTTTGTTACTGCCAATGACAATTGACTTCAAAATATAGAAGGGCATTCAAGTTCCAAAAGGGGTCAATGCAATTGCATTTGATGGTCAGGGATGAATATTTAATATATCTAATTGAGAGCAACCAACCTTGCTTCTTCTCATGACATACGATCTATACTTAAATCATTTTCATGCTTTGACACATATAATTGAATATTCGATCTATACTTAAATCATTTTCATGCTTTGACACATATAATTGAATATTCATTTTCATGCTTTGACACATATAATTGAATATTTGTTGAATTGCCAATTCTATTAAATTTGCTCAACATCAATTGTATTAAATGTGAACTTATAATTTACAATCAAATTTTAATAACGTCATTATGGCATTCACATGACGTGATTATGTTCTCCATATACATATCATTATGGCATTCACATGCCTCCACATATCTCCATGACATATATTCTTTCATATTAAAATGAAAGAGAAAAGTAAAAATGGAGTACCAATTTAGTTATTGATAAAAATTAGTATATATATATATATATATATATATATATATATATATATATATATATTACTCATTTACTTTTTACTTTATAATATTGTATTAAAAATTTAGTCATTTTTATAATGTTGTACTTCATATATAAGAATACCAAATGATATATATATATATATATATATATATATATATATATTACTCATTTACTTTTTACTTTATAATATTGTATTAAAAATTTAGTCATTTTTATAATGTTGTACTTCATATATAAGAATACCAAATGAGAGTGAAATGTGTATATAGTTTTATAAGCCGCTTTGTATATTTGTTTACTCTTTTCCTCTTAGTTCTTTAATATTGTATTAAAAATTTATTCACTTTTATAATGTTTATATAATAATACAAATGAGAGTGAAATGTGATTTATTCACTTTTATCAAGCGACTTTGTATATTTGTTTACTCTTTTTCTCCTAGTTTCTAACTTGATTATAATTTCTTAAGAGCTTCATTATTTCAATCTCTTTTGGATTTTTTTTCAATTCCAATTCATTTTTTCAGCTTTTCCACTCAATAAATAGTTCCAAAATATTTAAGAGTGATAAACTACATTTTTTTACTATTTTCACTCTTTGACTTTTGGTTTTTGTTCATTTTGTTAGTAATCCATACATGTGTACATCCAATTATGAATTTCTATCTCTTTTAGCATCTTCTAAATCTCATGGTTCCTCATAATAACTCTAGTGAGTTAGGAGACTCTTACGGCTCTAACTTTATTGAATTCTTGACCACACAAATGCATGAGCAACAACACCTATTGTAAAACCCTTATTATTCAGTAACAACAAAAAGAGAAACAATACGAGGAGTTCCAATCTAAAATAATGCATGATATGACTAGTATGTTCCAACAACTCATCAACTATCAATAGTCCAAAAACATATCCTCAACCGCAACCCACTATTCACTAGAAAATTACCATTGTTTAGTGGAGGTCCTTCAAGATGGACACAAAACTATTTGTGACCTAATTTGATGAAACTCTCAACAAAGGCAAGATGGATTCTTATATTCATGACATGGAAGCTTATTCCAAAACCTAGTAAAACATAATAGAGTCCAACATGTTTATGGTTGTTGAAGTTCACATGGAAGACCAAGCCCTCGCATGGTGAAATACCCACACCCTGCATTTAGAAACTGACAAACATCTCTTGATCGACATTTGGAGAGACTTCAAGGATGTCATTTGATAGAGGTTCTAACTTAAAGGACATCATTTTCTAGAGGTTATAACCATTAGAGTAAAATGATGCTTTGTTGGAAAAGTGGCTACAACTTCAACAATTCCCAAGACAATTCATTCAATAGTTTATTATCATTTTCTAGAGGTTATAACCATTAGAGTAAAATGATGCTTTGTTGGAAAAGTGGCTACAACTTCAACAATTCCCAAGACAATTCATTCAATAGTTTATTGACATATTCAACAAAATGTCCTTCAATCCCAAGGTAAGAGACTCCAAATAAAACCTACATGTTAAGTTCATTTTGGTCTTATTTCCACACTTAAAGGAGGCACTAGAACTATTATCTATTACTTCCCTGGAGCACATCTTCGAACTTGTTTCCAAAATAGAGGCTAAGATGCCTAAAACTATTCATGTTAGTTAAAATAAGTCGTTTTCCTCTTCTCATGAATCCCTTTCCTATTCCAAAGTTCAACTTATAAAAATGGATATAACTTAGGGTCTCCCAACAAACACCATGTTCTTGGGACACAAAAGAAGAGGAAGTGGTTCTTCTAACAAAAAAATGTATGGGAATTCTAATGTTGAGTGAAAGAAGGTTCTCTAAGCCAATATCACTAAGAAGGCACATGCCCTTCTCATTGAAAAATGATTCTATAAATCCATATTTGTAGAGGTCACCAACAACATCTCTACAACATCATATTTAATGTTGATGGAAAAATATTATATAGGTGAGAATGAAGAAACTTCATTCACTGAAAAATGATAGATGTAGGATTTATTAGCTTCCATCATTACGAACAATGGCATTCAAAGGATTCTAGTATCTTAGGAGTTGTTGGAAACCTGGAGCCACCAATGATGCCCAAACCTAGGTTATGTTAGCTTGGATGGGTCAAGGAGTTCAAACAACCTATCCTCATCACTCAAAAGTGTTCCATCACCTTTTCCACTGGACCCTTCCATTACACAATGGAGTGTCATGTCACCTTCTCAACTATTTTGGTCCAATCCTAGGAAGTCCATACCATTATATAATGGATGAACAATATGAGAAATACTTTAACATCTATAAGTTACATAGAGAAAGCAAGATGTAAAAGCTCATCTCCATTTCCCCTTCTACTATACCCATACTTTTTGGCATATTAGTTATTAAACGTATCTCTCTCAACAAATTTTGTCAATGTGCATTGTTGAACAAGTCAAGGAAGACAAAAAAGGTGGATTTACCTCCCTCTAATATATAATGGATCAATGACTTATATGTAGTTGTATTTTAAGAACCTAATGGGTTATTTTTGCTTCAAAACATACAACATTTCATTGAGCTCATTAATTTCTTCCCTTCCCACCTTTCCTACATGTTTCACCCAACCCAAGGAGAGGGTAGTGATTGAGAGGCATATCATACAACTTTTATATGATGGAAAAATTCAAGCTTGGTAGATCCCCTTGCAAATATCACACTTTTGTGGTACCTGGGAAAGAACAACAAGAGTGGTTTCTTTGCACACATTATATGTCCTTAATAAGGTCACTATTAAAAAGGACTACCCTCTATAGTCATAGATTGATGACCTTCTTAATCATCTTAAATGAGGGAAATACTTCATTAGGATGGACCTTGATTTAGAATTAAACACCAAGTTTTGATGGAACCTACAAATGTATGGAAGACAATTTTCAAGATCATGGTTCATCTCTATGAGTGGTTGGTTATGCCCTTTATCCCAATACTATATTTGGGGTTGAAATTTGGCATTTGAATTGACATTTGATGAAAACCTCTTTTAAGGTTGAAATTCAGTAAAAAAAATGTGAAATTAGTGCTTTTTTTATGCCCAACATACATCACTTAAATGACATGCATCCTATATTGTCACTCAAAAGACATTAATGATGTCACTTAAGTGACATTAGTTATGAAATTTAAAAGATATCAAATTTATTCAAGTTCATTTATGTATATTAAAAAAATGTCATTGAACTAACTTCACATAAGTGACATTTTGTGATTTTTTAATTCCTAATGATGATTATTTGATACTTATTATGTTTATATTGGTAAAAAAAATCGATGGCATTGAAAATATGGTTGCAAAAAGAAAACAACCCATTTTTCTAAATAGTTGGGAGAAGGTGAAATTTTGATATAGGTAAATTTTGCTCACCATAATCAAAATTTTATTTAGTTAAAATTTGTTAATACCATTAATTTGAATTTTCTATTTGTGAAATTATTTGAATGTATTCTTATTGTACAAATCAATGGGTTTCATATTTTGTTGAAATAGAAAACAATTTCAAATAACCCTAACTCAAGAACTCAGTGCATCCGACCGGTTGGCTTATATATAGTCTCTTATAAATGAAGCATTGGTTCTCACTGCAAATGTTGATCTTGATGAATGCAATTATTTTGTGCAGATTAATCATCATGATAAACCATCTCAGAATGATCCCAAACTTCCTAATATTGGTGATGGAAAATTGTGTTTCCCTTGCATGTAATGGAAAGGCACAAAGAGTAGAATAATTAACAAGTCCATAACTAGGAAACAATACTTAAAGCATGGGCACCTGGAATGGGAAAAGCAATACCACCCCTTGGTAAGATAGCAAAAACATGTTTTTTTCCATTTTTCAATAGTTTTAAATATTTAAATATTTCAATACTAATTATATTTATTTATTTTTAATTTCAAAGAAAAGAGTGTCAATGCTTGGAATTCTAGATGATATAATTTGTAGTAGACATGGTGAGGGTGATGGAATTGAATATGATACTATGGAAGAAAATGACACTTATATTATTGATAATCAATGCTTGTAATTATAGATGCTATAATTTGTAGTAGATATGGTGAGGGTGATGGAATTGAATCTGATACTATGGAAGAAAATGACACTTATATTATTGATAATCAATGCTTGGAATTATAGATGCTATAATTTGTAGTATATATGGTGAGGGTGATGGAATTGAATCTGATACTATGGAAGAAAATGACACTTATATTATTGATAATGAAGGGATAAAAGGTTGATCTATGACACCTTTGTTTCCTTGGATGAGAATGCACATGTGGATGAGATATATGTAGATATTCATGATGTACCTCTTATTAATAAGGCACAAAAACCCTTATACAAAGACTCAACGACAAGTCTTCTCTCTACTCTTTTTCTGTTGTTCAACTTGAAGGCATTGAACAATATTTCAAATACATGTATGACACAGATCTTAAGGTATGCAAGATTTTTCTAAATATAAATAATTTTTTATTTTTTTTCGTGATTGTAATATATAGGCCCTTAATATCCACTATTTAGCATATTAATTTATTAATTTTTGTATAGTTTTAGGTCACATATTCTCCTACCACTATCAAATACTTTATCTTGCACATACTGAGAATTATGTGATGTTATAAAAGACATAGAAATGGACTAAAACACAATTGATGCATTTCCTAATGACCATATTGTATATTATGGACAACACCCATCAAAATTTGAATGCCTTGAATGTGGAATTGGTAGATACAGAACTAATTAAGTAACAAACAAGGTTCCCTACAAATTTCTTCATCATATCCCCATAATTTCACATTTCTAACGATTGTTCAAGTGCAAAGAGATAGCATAGTTTATGGATTATCATGCATGGAAGAGCATGGAAGAGAAATGGAGATGGAGTTATGGAAATTCCTGGAGATGGTTTTTCATTTAGGGGTATCGAGGAAATATGGCCCATTTTTAAAGAAGAACCTCATAATGTTATACTTTCAATTCCAACTGATGGTGTCAATTCATTTGGAGAGATAAATCCATTTACTTAGTTTGGCTAGTTTTTGTTATAAACAATAACCTTCCTCCTTGGATGTTAATAAAGAGTGAGTATGTAATATTTTCATTAATAGTTCCAAGTATTAATTTTTAAGAATGTTAACAAAATGTCAATTAATTTTTTTTTTGTTATGTTTTTTGCATGTACAAGGACTTAATTATTTCTACTTTCAAATAACTAGGTAAGTGCCAAGTTAGAGATATGGATGTATATCTTGATCCTCTTATTAATAAACTTTTAAATTTATGGGACAACATCTATACATATGACATATAAAAACCAATAAGTCAAAAATAATTTCAATTCCATGGAATACTTACATGGACAATTTATGATGTACCAAGGCTTACACATTTTTGTGGTATGTAAATTTTCAATGTAACTCTATATATCCTTTATTTCTCAATTTTTTTTTTGAATATTTTGGAATTATATTAGCATTATTCTATATCTTACAAGGATTCATACAGAGGGTGATCTAGGTGGATATCGGTGGCCACCCACATATTCCAACTAGCTCACATATAGATTTCATCCTGGCAGTTTTAGTTTTCATCTTGGCAGATTTTTTCTAGCTTTTCGGGTCCTAAACCTCCGGGGTATTTTTGAGGCCCTAAACAACATTTTTTGGGCCCTCCACAGTCACATTGTGATGCAGGAGAATCATAAGCAAGACAACATAGCAAGCAAAAAAACGGGGGATAACTAGAAATGCACCAACACACATTTTGAGAACGTTTTGAATTTGAAAAGATAAAACATTAATGTAATATACGGGAAGATATTTTTGCTTTTATGGTTTGGAGATTGTAACATAGATCATGATCCGTTTCTCTCAGTTGTTGATTGGAGGCAATTAATGTAATCAATGTAAAGTAGTTGTAGAGATTTTAATTCGATTAGATAGTTAGAGCTATAGGAGGGAAAACTCTAGAAAGCTCCCTCGTATGTATTGTATGGTAAGATTATTCTCATTGTAATTGTAAGAGCTAAAGAACAAGAGAATATGAGAACATAGGTTGTAGAAGATTGTATAAGAAGATAGCGGTTGTTATTGAACCCATGTACAGATGCACTTGGATTAATATAAGAAATTTTTTATCCAAATTCATGGTGTTTATGAATTCTGTTTACACCTATTGAATGGTATGTTTACAGTTTGCTTATATGCTTTGTTATGCATTTGTTTCAATGTTGTGTGTGTATGTATGATTTCATGTTGAATGTATGAATTCCATGAGAAGAAGAGTATGAGTTTCAATTGTTTCTCGTCCTGAGAATTCCTGCAAGGAGTGCAGTGAAGGTCCGCAAGGAGTGCATTGACAAGTTATGAGTTTTATCTCAGAAAATATAAGGAGAGATATCGTTGTTCTTATACCAGAAAAAGTGTGAGTGTAGCACAAAGTCGTCCAAGGAGTGCGCAGGCTGGTTGAAGTCTTAGACTTTTCCAACCCAGTGTGTGGTTGAATATTTACTGTCGCAAGGAGTGCGCAGAACTGATAAGTTCAGATAATCATAGATTATCGAGAAGCTGCAAGAAGTGCATGCGAGAATCCATTAGAAATCTTGAGTTTGAAGCGAAGTATAAGCTCAATAGGGATAGAGACTTCATGGAGTTCAAAGGAAGGATGAGGCTCACAGAGGCTTCATAGAAAACCAAGTTCAAGAGGAAAGACATCAAGTTGTTTGGCCAGGAGTTGCTAAGGAACTCAACGGATGGTCGAAATTTTCAGAGGAAGAACCACCGATTCTCTGTGGACCGTTGGATCCAGTGGATCAGCAGAGGAGTTAATACTGAGTGTATGTCAACACTCACAAGCTCAGGAGGAATAATCGTCGTTAGATCTGAATCGACGATAGTTGTTGATATAGTACTTCAAATTTTGGTATTTCGAGATTCGGGAGTGTGGAGAAAGTCGTGACGAGAAGTTAAGAGTCGCAAAATCCCTATTCGCGAAATCCCGACAGGATATGGGTCGTCATATCATAGAAGGATCTAGACCATCGATCCATAGAAAAGAAGTCATGAGTTTAGATTTCGGGAGAAGGAGAGGAGGTTGCATCGTGAACTCCCAATTCGCGAAATTCCGACGTGCTCGGAGGTGGACCCCAGGACGTGACTAAGGTCATATGGTCGAGGCATAAGGGAGGACATGAGGACCCGTTAGCCCATTTCGGGGTTTCGGGTATTGAAGGAGTTAGGGGGACTCACAACAGGAATCCTGAAGTCGTGAAACCCGAAACACCTTTTCGGGTGAAGGTCGTGGTCATATTAGTTGGTCATGTGGAGTTGAGGTTTGTGCCTTATGCTTGTTCGCACAAGCATAACTCTAGAACAACCCATGGTTATAAGTGTGAAGATTCCAGCTGGGAATCAAAGAGTCATTTCGACTCAAAGGGGAGATTAAGAATGATCCTTAGACTGGGAGGTCACACAGAGCCTACTGAGGTAGGGGTGCTGCGTCAGACTGTCCCACAAAGTGGAAAGAGTACCTTCATCTGGTTTAGTTTGCATATAATAATGGTTATCAAACATCTTTAAAGGTGAGTCCTTTTGAGGTAATGCATGACATGAGGTTCTGAACACCTATTAGTTGGGACAACCCGGTTGACATAATTACTTTGGGTCTAGATATGCTAAAATAAATGGAAACAATTGTTCAAAAAACAAAACAAAATTTGAAAAGTGCAGATGACAAACAAAAGAGATTTGCAGATTAGAAAAGAACACACAAAATTCAATATACGGGATCATGTTTATCTTAAATTCAAACCCAAAAACAATTCATTAAAATTTTCAAAGAGTACCAAGTTAGCACCACAGTATTGTGGGCCATTTCAAGTGCTTGCTAGAGTGGGGCTAGTGGCCTATCATCTTGCACTTCCATCCAATTTAAAAGTTCACAATGTGTTTCATGTTTATTGTTAAAGAAGTATGTACATGGTGTAACTCTTATTGTAAATTGGAATGTGATTCAGATAGAACTTGAAGATGATTTTCATGTGGAACAACTGGGTATTCTCGATAGGAAGGAAATTATGCTACAGAACCGAGCCATCTCTCAGGTTAAAGTGCATTGGATGCACTTTAGTCTCGAGGAGGCTACTTGGGAAATGGAAGAAGCCATGAAAAATGCATATCCATTCTTGTTCTAGAGTTGATATTCTCATACTGTAACACCAAGGACGGTGTTCAATTAAAAGGGGAGAGGATGTAATGTCCTTGAGTTCACAACATTTAAATATTTTATTTTTTGATAGTTTATGATGTGGAAGAATTGAAGAAGACTTATGAGAAAATATTTATCATCATATATGCATTGATGATGATGAATATTTTTTGTAAATATTATTTTTAATTTATTTTATTAACAAGAAACAAATTTAGTAGAGAATCAAGTTATAAAGTGTAAATTATTATTCCATGGGTGAGTGAAAAGGATAAAAACCATTAGAGTAAATATTGTCTATGGGACAAGTGGAACCCTACTCCCAAAGGTGTGGGATATAAGGGAACGAGATAGCACAAAGTTAGGCCAAGAATATTCCCTAGGGTTAGGGATGTGGCTAACTTGAAAAAGACCCAGACAAGCTATTATATACAAGTATGGATGAGGCAGGATGCTGCTGAGTACTTGTGAGGAAAATTGGATTTGATGGTTCTTTGAAAGAATCAAACTTTGAGATTTTTGGAGAAGGTTATATAGTTTTCAGTCCCCATGGAATAATGATTTAGGCTTTGGGGTGACAAGAACAAGTAATATTCGATGTTCATGTATATGGTTGGGTAGAACTAATTCTCTACTCAGTTTGTTTCCATATTTTGAAGAAGACTCAGATATGTTTCTTTAATTTATGTATTTCTGTTATGATTATTAATCTTTACAATGCAGTAGGTAGATAATGTATTATTTCTAGTATTGTTACAATAGAGATTGCCTAAGAAAAATACTAGTTTTTAAATATACAAATCTATGAAAGTATTGTGTTTCTTTTATTACTAATCATTGGCAGCAACACACACATGAAATGCTAATAAAATGTTTCTATCTTAAAAAGAGAAATGATTATATTACTACAATACAAGGAAAATATAGAAGACCCTATAGATTGAAATAGCAAGAAAGAAAAGAACACCTATTATCCTTTTATATTTTTCTTTAAATAGATTTAAATAAGAAGTCTGGAAAAATTAAAAAACAATCTTGTATAGGAATACTAGAATACATGTATAAATAGCAGATTGATTTCTATGTATATTGACTTCAATTCCAATATATGAAACTGTATCAAAGTAGTATAAGTCATAGTATGCAGACATAGTTAACTCTGTAAATGCTTCGGACTATTGTTTGTTTTCCCTGATAGAAGTAAAAGTAACATTTAACTTACATATATTCTAATAAATGAATGCGAAGGATTTCTTTTCAAAACTATGGAGTTAAATACAAAGTTCATATACATAAATTAATTTTGAGTTTATACTCACTGAAACGAAAAATCATAACCAAAGTTTTTACTCAGGAATTAGTATGCAAACTTTTTAAATGAAGAATTCGTAACCATGACGGCTTGGTCATGGAGTAAAGGGTAAAACCCTATTTATTTTAAATAATAACAAGTCACTAAAATCATCTTGAAGCTAAGACATAATAACTCATGAATATAGATGCGGTATAAATAGAGGGTCGCACTAACACTCAAACCCTCGACGCTGGAGTCGGATTCGTATTAAAATAATTTCATAAGCTTGGCATGCTTTGTAAAGAACGTTAATACATGTATTTAAACACTATGCATTTACATACAATATGTAACTAAGAACTTTCCAAAGACTGAAAAAAAACTACAACAAAATTATAACCATATGGTATGGATCGAACATATACAAGGGTAACTATGTAAAGTGTTTTAATTATCTTAACAAGAAAATGAATACTTCATCGACAAATAATAAGGAGAGAAATACTCTTATTAGTCCCTATTAATATGCTGACTATTGGCCTCTTCGGCACAAGAGGACAATATCTTATCTTATATCGCTTTATATGCATATTATATTTTTCCAAAAGAAGTAATGCTACAAATTAGCATTACTTCTTCACATTAAATGTTTGTTTGTGAAGATGTCTAGTTCATAGTCTTTAATGTATTTGTTATTTCTTTGATTTGCTAGTGCCACCTAAATGTTGCCACCTAAACAAACATACAATTTTACATCATCATGCAAACTTGTTGTTTCTCTATCATTTAGAAAAACACGTGGTTATGTGCTCCGTACTAAGATGCTTTCTTTGCCACTATCCTTTGATATTGTTTTCACACCCCATCCCCGCTTGCCAGGACCGGCTTGTGCTACAGAACCTAGAAGGAGTGGGAACTCAAAGAGCATGGCCTTGAAGAACCACTCAGTTTCACTTAATTTCAAGGTAGAGGAATTCAGTCCTAAGGCAACTAGGCTAACAAGCCTAATAGCGGCATGAGGCCAGGTTTACGACTTACCAGACATATAGAATCTGTAGATACAATGATGCATACAGGTATTCTAAAAAACCGACTGGAATAGGTAATCATTTGTTTCATGCACAATTGGAAAAAAATATGCAAAATATGTTTTATGTTACTGATGATTCCATGAAAAAATAAAATAAAAATTTGATAACATTTTCCAATTTCTGTCTTTAAGTATTCAAATGCATCGACCCCCTTGATTACACTAACCAAATTTGCCACTAGTACCTGCTACAAAACCCCTACCTGCTGCTACAATACTAGTGGTTGAATTATTGATCTAGAAAATGATTTTCCACAACTTCCTGCTATTCGCTGAATGAACAACCTAAAAAAAGGATTATAAAGAGACTAGTAATCGTCATGGAAATGTTGGCTGAATTTCCATGGACCGTTGATTCAATTTCAACCACTACTAACCTTCTAGCACATTTTATAATAAATTATTTTTAAATAAATAACAAATTTCAATAACTTTGATGTTCATTGAAAATTGAA
>CBVK0102738137.1:0-17525 GCA_900067695.1 Picea abies
TGGCCCTATTCTTCCTCTCTGCAACCCCATTCTGTTGCGGGTTGTAAGGAGCGATCAACTACCTTCTGATACCTTGCTCGGTACAGAACTCTGCAAACTTCGTGGAGGTATACTCACCTCCATTATTTGACCGCAAGACCTTGATCTCCTTTCTTGATTAGTTCTCCACAAGAGGTTTGAACTCTTGGAACCTCTTGAAGACCTCACTCTTGGTCTTCAAGAAATAGATCCAGGTCTTCTTGGAGTGGTCGTCAATAAAAGTAGCATAATACTCCCAACCACCCAAGGAAACACGTGACATGGGCCCACACACATTTGTGTGTATCAAGTCTAGTACCCTGGTTGATCTATTGTCACTGTTGGGAAAGACAGTCCTGGTGTACTTCCCAAGAGAACACCCTTTGCACACCTCCTGATGCTTAACGTTGAACTGTGGCATGCCCATCACAATCTCTCTCAATGATCTTAGAGCTCCATGATGCAAATGAGTCATCCTTTGATGCCATAGCTCACACAAAGGGTTGTTGTTGCTGCTACTCGTCAAAGCATACAAGGGCTGGAAAAACAATTTGTACATGTTCCCCTCTCTTGTCCCAATCACTCTGCCAGACGTGACACTGGACCCCTTAGGGTGAATGAGGACCTTTGTCCCTCTGAAGGTCACCTCAAGCCCCTTATCCTAGATGGAGGAAACTAAAATAAGATTCTTCTTCAACCTCGGGACATAGAATACATCCATGAACACCAAGGGTGACATACACTCCCTTTGAAATGCTACTGTGCCATGCTTGGCCGCCCTGACAATGGTGTTGTCTCCAAGCACTATCTCCAACCTCATCTTTGAATCTTTGAGATCAGTGAAGTGCTCTCTCACACCTAACATGTAACTCGAAGCTCCACTGTCAATATACTAGATGCGGGATGGTGTCTCAACAGTTGAACACCAAACTATCAATGAGCACTCCCTCTCAAACTGAATGGTAAACTCCTCTTTTGTTGTCGTTGCAGTACCACCCAACTTCTTCTTTTTCTTGTTGGGACATTGTCCAACATAGTGCCCCAACTGGTTGCTTGGCCGCCCTGACAATGGTGTTGTCTCCAAGCACTATCTCCAACCTCATCTTTGAATCTTTGAGATCAGTGAAGTGCTCTCTCACACCTAACATGTAACTCGAAGCTCCACTGTCAATATACTAGATGCGGGATGGTGTCTCAACAGTTGAACACCAAACTATCAATGAGCACTCCCTCTCAAACTGAATGGTAAACTCCTCTTTTGTTGTCGTTGCAGTACCACCCAACTTCTTCTTTTTCTTGTTGGGACATTGTCCAACATAGTGCCCCAACTGGTTACAAGCAAAGCATCTCACTTTGCTTATATCCCTCTGCTGCTCACCCTATCTCGACTGTTGTTGCTTGGCCCCACCCTTGGGCCACTACTTGGTCTTCTTCTTGCCCTTTTCCAAAAAAGCAAGATCACCTTGATCACCATCCTCACCCTACTGATGTCTAGAATATCCAAAGCCAACTCTAAGCTCCTCCTGCACAAAGTCATCCCGGAGCCTCTCCCAACTAGGCATATGGTCTCTAGCCACGATGCCTTGTACAAAACTCGCCCAAGGTTTGGAGAAGCCGTTTAAGGTTGTCTTCACCAACTCTAAGGGATCTACTATCTTGTCAACCGCTACCAACTCATCACGAATTTGAGAAAAAAAATCGTGATGAATGAGGTAACTGTATCTGCTGTCTCTTATACACATCTCTGATGGCGCGAGGGAGGCGTGTCATCTTGGTGCCTCTTAGCTTCTTCTGGAGCACCGTCTTTCGGTTCCGGTCAAGGCTCTGGTATAGACCACGCAAAGATTGCCACATCTGAAATGCAAAGTCCTTACCAGACACATAAGGTACGACATGGTCCTTGATCGCATCAAGGATAGTCCTCTTGGCCCTGATGTTCCTTTTACGGAACTCAACCATGAGTACAACATTTGTGGGAGGTACAACGATATTCTCCACAATATCGCATAACTCTCCCTCCTCCAAAATCAAGACAATCCCGACTTTCCATGGGTACCAATTCCCAGCCCCTGCAAGCCTATCCTCCACCCTCAAACCTACCACCAACATGGCTGCCATCTGATGCTAAAACTGATACACTCTAACCAAGTAAAACTGAACAACACAACAAAGCCTCCAACACACAAAACCCAAAAGATGAGGAAACATAGGGGAATAAGCATTGAAAGTGGTGAATATGGATGGGAATGGTATGATGACCCTTCAAGGGGACCCCCTAGTAGCAACCCTTTTCCTGAGGGTGATCCACTTACTAGGAAAACATGTCAACCACCAAGGTGAAATGAGGCAAGAGGCATGATTTCCAAGCAAATGTTTTCAAAATCAAGAAAGGACCCTTTGAAACATGCTCAAATGCTTCAATTATTAAAATGACACTTACCACGAGACCAGACTTGTTACCTCATGAAGCAAGACCTACTGTCCTTTGGGGGCCAAGCTGGTGTGGTGGATGTTGTTGTTGTCAATCAATGGTGACGTGTGGTAAGAGGATGGGCTATGTCCACTCATCTAGCTCTCGATACTCCATGTCTTCAACATGAGGGCCTTGAGACATCATTTCCTTAGTTACCCCTAGTTTGGGGGATAACAAAGCCCATTACCTATATACACTGTACTTTTTGGGGAGAGGTCTTGAACTATTATCACAAATTCAAATGGTGGTTTTTCACCTTTAGCTCTTTATTTCTAATAGTGAAGTACGTCTATATTATGCACTATATTAAAACTTGAAATCTTAAAATGTGTTCAACATGTGTTATAAATTATTTAATCAAAAGGAGATTGTTTTACAATAACAATCACCTTTTTCCTTCAATAAGAAAATGAATTTAAGCATGTTCGTTCTAATTTTACTGAAGAAATTTGAGGTCCTATAGGCTGCCCAATAGGCTTGTCTTGTGACCTATTGTTGGGCACTAAATCTAGGTACTTTCAAACTGTTTTAGGATAGTTTTCTCGCTTTCCAAAATAGCCCACCAGCTCTGAACTTTACCCACTCTGAAATCTTCCCACAAGCTTTGGTTTGATGTGCTTTAATGCCACTTGTTATAAGGTTTGATTATGGAAGGTTTTAATGTCCAAGTTAGCCTTCTTTAATATGCATTAAACATCAAACACACCTCTAGAATTTTTAGCAACTACAAGCTGAAAATACTTAGCAAACATGACAAATGAATACGAGTTTTTGGTCAACATGACCCTGGAAAAACCCCCATGGGGAAAACCAATAAGAGAGATAGATATACACAAGGAACCTGATACAATCCAAGCTTCTTCTCAAGCTTGTAATGGAGTCCCTCAAAACTTGTGCCTGCTAGCCTTCGAACAAAGGCGCCCTTTGCCTTTGTGCACCCTCCTCTCTTTGCTATGCCTTTGCTTTAACTTGCCTTGAAGTGTGAGCTCTTGCTAAGAATGTGTGCGCCCCAAATCCCTTGTGCACCTCTTCACTCCTTGGTGCACCCCCTATCTCACAAGTTAAATGCGCACTATACATTAGTGCGCCCCCTCTCTAGCTTGTATGCAAGCTCACCAAGAAAACTCATCTCCTTCATTGCCTTACGGCCAACACTTGGTTTCTCACCAAGATGAGCCCTCACTCTTTCTTACTATAGTGCGCCTCCTTGCCTCTCACAAGAATGCGTCCATGCTCTTGCTTGCCTTGCGCTCCTCATCCCAAGATGCGCCCTCAAGCAATTTCATCTCCTCAAGACCTCTTGCGCCCTTCTCATCTCAAGAAATGTGCCCAAGTCTCTCAAACACTCACTTCAATCTTTCTCTCCTTCACTCCGATCTCTAGAGTGAACAATGAGCCTCATTTTCCCTTCTTTGCCTCCTTTAGCCTAATCCATAAGGCTAACCTAGAAAACCAAGGGCTCATATTCACTCTAAGCCTTCCTCCAAGATGAGTGGTTGAGATTAGATCTCACAAACCCACTTAAGTTTCCATAGTTTGCTTTAAGTTCATTAATTGACACTTAAGTGAATTAAATGTCACTTTATGACTTAAGTGACTAATTTCACTTTATGACTTAGTGAATAAAGTCAAAGTGAAATTAGAACATAAAGTAATAACATGAGGGTAATATTATCCCCATTTGAGTTTAGAGACTCACAAACACAAGTGGACCACTTTCCAGGGTACATAAATCTCAACATTTACCATTTGTCAAACAAATTGCTAGAGAAAGTGTCTAGGTTGTTGTTGTAGCCTATCTTACCTGTTTAAAACCATGAAATTAGTACAGACTTCCAATAGAGAAGCATAATCACAACTTTTGAACCGTCATCTTAAAATCAATGTAAGTAGCAATGCAAAATTTGAGTTGGTACCATTTCTCACATGATTTGGACCCTTTAGTTTTATTCACGTATCACATGTTTTTGGTCATCTTCTGGAGTTATTCAAATAATTCATTAATAAAAAAATAGTAGCAGAAATACAAATTTCTGCTCACTAAATGCTCTAGTCGATTTAGTGCAATTTAAGAATTCAAGTAATTAAATTTAACTATGCATTATATAATATAAAAAACAGATTATTCAAATGGATACTTGCATAAAAAAGTATAAATTGATCAAATAAAGAACTGAATGGGTTTGTACCTGATGCAGATCTGCTGCCAATAAATATAGCAAATTTGGATCCTTCAGTTTTATTCAGGTATCACATATATTTTTGGTCATCTTTTGGAGTTATTCAAAGAATTCATTAATAAAAAAACAAGGAAATACAAATTTCTACTCACTAAATGCTCTGGTCTATTTAGTGCAGTTTAAGAATTCAAGTAATGAAATTTAACTATGCATTACATAATAATAATAATTTTTTTATTCAAATGTATACTTGAATAAAAAAAAGAATAAATTGATAAAATAAAGAACTGAATGAGATTGTACCTGACGCATATCTGCTAATAAAGATATCAAATTTGGACCCTTCAGTTTTATTCACGTATCGCATATTTTTTCAGTCATTTTCTAGAGTTATTCAAATAATGCATCAATAAAAAAAACAAGTAATGGAAATACAAATTTCTACCCACTAAATGTTCTAGTCTTTAGTGCAATTTAAGAATTTAAGTAATGAAATTTAACTATGCATTACATAATAGAAAAAACAAATTATTCAAATGGATACTTGTATACAAAATGATAAAAAGATCAAATAACTAACTGAATGGGTATGTGCCTGAAGCATATCTGCTACTAAAGAGAGCATACCTGACTGCTAAGATATTGGACATGATTGGTTACATATAGGTTGGACAAGGTTATGGGGGCAAGGTGACAAGTTGTTTGACAAATCTTTGAATATTTAATTTTGGGATAGAATATTAAATGCTCACTAATTTATACTTCATGAATATGCGGTTGGAAAGAATCAATGCAAGCATGGAGATTGGGTAAGTTAAGGACATTTAATGATTGTTGGCACTTGGATTAACCATTGTTCTATGAGTAATTTCAAGGATAAGGATCTATTTTGATCAAGTCTGAACCAATGGGATTGGGTAAGCTAAGGACATTTAAGGATTGTTGGCACTTGGATTAACCATTGTTCTATGAGTGATTTCAAGGACAAGGATCTATTTTAATCAAGCTCTAAACCAATATGAAGAAGAGCAATGGTTGTAGTATAAGATGAGGAGAATCCTCCACACATAACACACCAAACTATTGTGAATCAAGTGAAATTAAAACTTTGATATGAAATGTGGAAAAGCTCAAAGAATATAAAATTAATTTCCTCATTTTATTTTCCTTTAAAGACGGGAACTTTAAGACATATTGTGTTGCAATTAAAGTTAAGTAGATGCTTCTTGTACTCAATAGATAAAAATAAGGAAGTAAAATCATAAGTGGATGTGCCATGGATACTCTGTTGGTGTGAAGGACACAAGGGTTTCGTAATGAACAACTTCACTATGAATCCATAATAAGATACATATAATAATAATTGATTGTAAAATAATGACGATATTCCAAAGATAGGGCCTGCTCATATATATGCCCTTTATGGTTGTATGAAGAGTCATGACCTTTTATTACATTAATGTTTAATTTTACTTTCATTTATTATTTTAATGTCTTTATATTATATTATTTATTTATTGTGACCATTGGTAGAAGTAGAATACATAGTTCTAGAGTTATTCCTCCATATTTTAGAGGTAAAGTGTTTGTCAAAATAGAATGCTTTTGGATTTAAAGGCCAATATGAGAGATGTATAAACATGTCGTGATCCAATGCTTGGAGGTTAGCAATGTGCCAATATCAAGAAGGAATAGTTGTTTACACTTGCCTCAAATGAAGACATAGATTCTTTTTTTATTTCCAAGCCTCCTAATTAAAGAAAAAAAGTTGCCTTGGATAAAAAGGAATTGTCGTTCACGGCTCTATAATTGTCCATCTCAATTACGTGAAGGGGAAAAATCCCTTAACACAAGCATGAGTAGTAAGCCCTAAAGTGGAGCAATACTAGATTTTATTATTGTTTTCTTGGTTGTGCTTTGGTGTCTTATTTGTAAATGGCCGGTCACATGATTGTATGCATCATGTTTCCACTAGTTCACAGAACGATGATTTTATGTGTATACTCAAGTCTAGTTTTAACTATCCAAGGTTTAGAGATTTGTTTAAGCAAAACAACATCATTGTACTTGGCTTATCAACTTATTTGAACTTTGATTTTTAAAGTCAATAAAATTTTAGTTTCCAAGGAAATGGAAATTGAAAGAATGGAATGTAGCACAAAATCCTTTACTACAATAAGTAAAGCTTTTGTTTTAGCAATTATAAGATCAAGGGTTCCTTTTCAATTACTAATGAACAAAGAGGAATCATGTTTCACTAAATTGCTTCTAGTTTATAAGCTCACCCTGCCCACCATCAAACTTTGGCCTCCTTAATGGCACAAGAAAGAACTACACGTATAAGACAACTCTTGCTCATCACTTCTAAGTGAAATCCATGCCCATGAATGCTCACTTAAGGCATGCAGAAAAAACCAACATCAAACCTTGGCCTCCTTAATGGCACACGAAAGAACTACATGTATGAGACAACTCTTTTTCATTACTTCTAGGCCAAGCCCAAGCCCAAGAATGCTCTCTAGAGGCATGCAGAAGTAAACTAGCAAGATAGGGTGATATCCATTTTCTTTTCATAGAAAAAAAACCTTATGTTCCCAAGAGTAGCATATGTGTGTCATTTTTAAGGACATTTTAAAATTATTTTTTTTAAAGTCTTATTAATTATATTCACTAACTTCTGCAATTTTAGAATTTTTATTTAAAGAAAACCACAATTTTAAAAATTAAGATAAATCTCATAACTTTGATATTATTACTATTTTTAAAAAACCATACATTTTCAAAATACATGTTACTTTATCTTGTCATTGTTATTGTGTATTTGTCTTTTTACTATAAAATTTTCAACACCTATAAACATCTTATTATATATTGCAATTTAAGAAAAATGTGCATTGTTGATAACACACTTTTTATATCATTCTGTATATTTCATTCATTGATTTTCATTTTATTGTACGAAAAAAATATTGATAATATATTGTAAAATTAATTTAATGAAATTATTTAGAGAAAGGGTAGGGTAGCCTTCCATCCCTTAAAAAATGGGACTTGAAGTTTTGATGGAAGGGAAGCCCCTTGAAAGAAGGGGAAAATTCAATTTTTATAATAAATTTCAATAGTTTCACTAAAAAATATCAAAAGTTTGAAAGAGTGGGGAGGCAAAGGGAGCCCTACTACCTTAAAAATAACCCTCCCCACTTTTAGAGAAAAAAAAAGGATAATTTTCTAGGAAAGTACCCTGCATGATTACCCCCTTCTTGTCATTGATAAAAGTAGGGTTTAATCAACTAGGATAATACATGGAAACTACATCAATAATAAAGAAAATAAGTCGTATAAAATCCCATACCATGTTTAAGACATAATTGTCGACACGATGATATTTAAAATTGAAGTGGTTCATTATCATAGTTATCATAATGATCTAATTTAGGTCGGTCTAAAGGATTTCTAGTTCGGATTAGGTCTTCAAATCAATTTTGGAAGAATTCTAGTTTGAATGAATTCTTTGAACTGGTTTTGCATTGATTTGTATGCAGAATTCTAGTTTGAATGAGTTCTTTGAATTGGTTTTGCATTGATTCATATGCAAATTGATGTTGTATTGCATTGACCCACATGCCAATAACCCCAAAAAAACATCGGAAGAGGAGAAAAGAAAAGGAGGGGTCTCTTTTTAGAATGCATTTATCTTTTAATATCAATTTTTAGGGGTTTCTTTTCAAAATTGTATTTAACTTTTAATATTAATTCTTAAAGGTGATGTTGATATTTACCTATACATTTTTGTTAATAGATGCTTCCATTCAATATGTTCCTTAGTATGGGAATTTATTGCATGTAAGCAAGTACCATTGGCAACAAATAAAATATCTTTTGGCCAAGTGGTTGTGAGTGGGAAGTATTGCTTGGGATGTGTACCTAGCCCCAACTACATAAGTCCCCCAACTTGCATAGTTGCGACAAAGAATGAGGGGCCAGCATGTTACTTGGGGAATTGAGCATTGGTGGGTGCAATAAGAACGCCCCACTTTTACCAATCAAGGAACCCTCCGTAGAGAATTTTTGCTTTATGTTTATTTTATTAGCTTAAATTTTAACATTAAAGTTAATGTGGTATCTCATTTCAAGATGATTGGTTATGTTATCAAATCCATTGTTCCTCGCATAAAGAAGACAATAGTTGGGTGTTTGTCAATGGTCGACACACTTAACAAAATTTTCAACATTTTAGCATATATCCAAAGCATAGTCTTGAACACCTTCCTCCTACGACCCTTGAGCTAGGAATTATAGGATTCTAAGATTAAAGCCTAGAAAAGGAATATATTGCTCAGTTAATATGTATCTAGTAGGCAAGTCAAAATTGCCCAATTGTGTTCAAAACAAATCTGTAAAATATAATTCAAAATCCATTTAAAACTTAAAACTTCTTACCATGTTTGTGCAAATTGTGCAAATCCATTGTTCATATTTTAATCATAGTAGTAGAAATTAAAACAACCATATTCAATAACACAATGCACATGACATCTTCCACTAGAGAACCATCACGAGGAAAAGAAATCTACAATTACTATTACAGTTGCTTGTCTACATTCACCTATGTTTTAAGAATATAACCTTCATACATTTCCTCAAACAACTTTACCATCACATTGGATGGCCTGGAGCATTCTTGTGTCTTCAAGACCAGGAAGTCTCACTCATCCAAGATCCAACCCTTGAAACACAAAGTGCATATTTATCCTCCTTGGGATATCTTCTTCTCCTTTTCTTAGCAACTTTGGTTATGGCCTCTCAATTGATCAATGCATTCCTCAATCCAAACAACCAAGCGATTGCTCATCCAATTGATCCATTAAACTCTTGAACCATTAGCAACTCTCTTTGAAGTGGGCCTTCTCTTGTTTGTTTCAATATCTTGTCTTTAATTACCAAAACGCTTTGACTCCCTCTTTAGTTAAAAAATGGTTTGATTCCCTGGTAACCATTACCAATTTCCCAATGCATAAGCTCTCATCAGTACTACAACATCGACAACCACCTCACTAACCCCTATCTCCAATTGAACATAATTGACAGTGTTTCTATATATCTTCTATTTAACTGAGAACACACGTGCATTTTATCTTATCAACTAGGGTTCCAATGTATTTGCAAGATGTCGCACATTGTATGTGTGAGTTCAAATTCTTAGATTGTACTGGTTTCCTAATATGATTCTACATGAAGGAAATCACATTGCTATCTAGGAAATTAAATGACATTTTGGAAAATCAAACACACCACACTTGCGGAAAAATAAACACACTTAAGTTAGCATGAATGATTGTGATAGTTCAAGTAGCCATTGGCACTGCGAGGTAATGCATAATTGTTATCATGCTTTGTTTGACCATTGCTATTATCATATATCATCTTGCATATATCTACACTTCTCGTTGATCATGAATTAACAAGTAAATGTAGAAAAGAACATACGAAAGAGTTTAAGATACATGGACTAAAAAGAACATGTAACCTACGAAAATAATCTGCAGATCCACAACTTGTAAATGAAATGGAGCGACAACAAAGTAAAATTAGATTATTAAAATAAATAAAATGTATATACATGAAAGATAACTATCTATAGATCCACATCTCCTATTCTCTAGAGTGAGCCTTGATGTAGCCAATAAATTCTGATTCATTCACGAGATCTAAAAAACCATGAAAACACACGAGAATGGAAAATAACTCTTTTTTATTCCTTCTCCATCCCAAGTATTACAATGGAAGTTCTATCCTTTATAACTACTATTTGAGATTTTTGAAAACAACTAATTTTAGTAAATTCTCGCATGACTCTAAAACTAACCATTAAATAAAAGTTAACTAGAGCGACACTATTTGTCAACTCGTTTTTCTGATTAGGTGCATAAACTAAGATATAACTGATAGTTACGTATTTAAAAAATTTCGTAAAAACACTAAAACCCTAATTTGAGATCTTATATGAAGGAATTTGGCCCCAGAAAAGTGTCGAAAGGATGTCCAATCTAAAGGATCAAATCGACATGGCAATGAACTCTTTGATACACAACTCTCTGTAAAATTTCATCCCAAACGGATAATTGAGTTAAAAGTTAAAACCCTTGAAAATCCTTGCATCATTCTCTTCTTGTTGAAAAGAACACAGCTCCTGCAAGTTACTGTCTTCAAAATGTTGCCACTTAACGAGATCTAGGTTCAACAAGTCCCCCTCTGTAATCCATGTACTCTCTACTGGTGCTATGCCTTCCCACTGGACCAAATATCAGTTGTGTTGGCCTTGCCAAGTATGAAGGGTCTTCTTATCTAAAATATGCACAATCTTTTCCTTTTTCTTGCTCAGAATGGCCTATTGCCAATCCACCTCTACCTCACTATCATCACCCATATCGTCCCCATGGAAGATATATAAGTCAGAAACATTAAACACATGGGAAATATCGAGATCAGTTGGTAAATCCACCTTATAAGCATTGTCGTTAATTTTCTTGAGAATCTTGCAAGGACCAATTTTATTATACTTCAATTTGTGGTAATTTCCTCTAGGAAACCGCTCTTTCCGTAAATAAACCATCACCAAATCACCTTCATTGAATACCTGGTGTCGTTGGTGAACATATTTTCTAATTTTGTTTTGTTCAACTGGCCTGGAATTCTTGTCTCACATATCACTGCAATTGTTGAATGTGTTCTACAAATGCTTCCCCATCATTACTAGTTCTATCCCCAAGCTATAGTTGCACCAAATCTAGCACACCCATATGATTTCTACCGTAAACAACTTGAAATGGAGATTTACATGTAGATCTATTCACTGAACTATTGTAAGTGAATTATTCTTGAGGTAAAGTCAAATCCCACTGGCTTCTCTCCAACAATGCTTTGTAACAGGTTTCCCAAAATCCAATTTACTACCTCAGTTTGCCCATTTGTTTGGGGGTGATAGGCACTAATGAACTATAATTTAGTCCCCACTTTCTTCCATAAAGTCCTCCAAAAATGACCCAAGAACCGAGTATCTCTATCAGAGGTAATAGTTTTTGGAACCCCATGCAATCTAAGAATTTTTGAAAAAAACAATTATGCCACCCTCGATGCATCACTAGTCTTTTTGCAAGCAATGAAATGATCCATTTTAGAGAACCTATCAATAACCACACAAACATAATCATTACCTCATAGTGTGTTTGAGAGCCCCAACACAAAGTCCATGCTCAGATCTATCCATGGATCTGTGGGCACTGGCAATAGCATATACAACCTTGTGTTCTGTGAGTGTCCTTTAGTCATTTGACAAATCCTACATCGTCCCACATACCTGGTTATATCCTTTTTCATCTTCGACCAATAATATTTATCTTCGATTAAGGATACTGCCTTATCCTTTCCAAGATGTCCTGCCAAACCACTACCGTGAAGTTCTCTGACAATATTTTCTCTCATAGAACCAATTGGAATGCATAGTTGTTTTCCTTTGAAGAGGTACCCATCTTGCATAAAATATTCACCTTGAATAAGATCCATGTTCCCAACGACTGGATTCTTAAACTGTTCCACAATCTCCCAAAAACCGTTATTAGACACATGGATATCCTTTAATGCAGCAAACCCAATTACGTGCTTTTCCATGGTTGTCAAAAGAACAGTGCATCAAATCAAAGCATCTACAACTTGATTTTGTCGTACTGATTTGTGCTTCAGGACAAAGGTGTAGCCTCATAAGAAAGAGACCCATTTTTCATTTCTACAATATGATCGATAAATAACACAAACTCCTTTGACACTAAATAATGCCTCCAATGTCGCAATGCTTGCACAATTGCATAAAATTCTACATCATATGTGAAGTAGTTCTTTCTTACCTCATTCAACTTTTCACTAAAAAATGCAATCGACATACCTTCTTAGCTAAGTACAGCTCCAATGCCTACATGTGAAGCATCACAGTCTACCTCAATATTCTTGAGGTAAAGTCAAATCCCACTGGCTTCTCTCCAACAATGCTTTGTAACAGGTTTCCCAAAATCCAATTTACTACCTCAGTTTGCCCATTTGTTTGGGGGTGATAGGCACTAATGAACTATAATTTAGTCCCCACTTTCTTCCATAAAGTCCTCCAAAAATGACCCAAGAACCGAGTATCTCTATCAGAGGTAATAGTTTTTGGAACCCCATGCAATCTAAGAATTTTTGAAAAAAACAATTATGCCACCCTCGATGCATCACTAGTCTTTTTGCAAGCAATGAAATGATCCATTTTAGAGAACCTATCAATAACCACACAAACATAATCATTACCTCATAGTGTGTTTGAGAGCCCCAACACAAAGTCCATGCTCAGATCTATCCATGGATCTGTGGGCACTGGCAATAGCATATACAACTTTGTGTTATGTGAGTGTCCTTTAGTCATTTGACAAATCTTACATCGTCCCACATACCTGGTTATATCCTTTTTCATCTTCGACCAATAATATTTATCTTCGATTAAGGATATTGCCTTATCCTTTCCAAGATGTCCTGCCAAACCACTACCGTGAAGTTCTCTGACAATATTTTCTCTCATAGAACCAATTGGAATGCATAGTTGTTTTCCTTTGAAGAGGTACCCATCTTGCATAAAATATTCACCTTGAATAAGATCCATGTTCCCAACGACTGGATTCTTAAACTGTTCCACAATCTCCCAAAAACCGTTATTAGACACATGGATATCCTTTAATGCAGCAAACCCAATTACGTGCTTTTCCATGGTTGTCAAAAGAACAGTGCATCAAATCAAAGCATCTACAACTTGATTTTGTCGTACTGATTTGTGCTTCAGGACAAAGGTGTAGCCTCATAAGAAAGAGACCCATTTTTCATTTCTACAATATGATCGATAAATAACACAAACTCCTTTGACACTAAATAATGCCTCCAATGTCGCAATGCTTGCACAATTGCATAAAATTCTACATCATATGTGAAGTAGTTCTTTCTTACCTCATTCAACTTTTCACTAAAAAATGCAATCGACATACCTTCTTAGCTAAGTACAGCTCCAATGCCTACATGTGAAGCATCACAGTCTACCTCAAACACTTTATCAAAATCTGGTAAGGCTAATATAGGTGCCTCAATTACCTTCTTCTTTAGAAACTTAAAACTTTTCTCAACTTCATTGGTCCACATGAATGTCTTTCCTTTGGTGCAATCTGTTATGGGTGCTACAATACTACTAATATTTCAAATAAATTTTCGGTAAAAGGTGGTCAGCCCATGAAAACTTCTTACCTCTATTATGCTCCTGGGACTAGGCCACTCCAAAATTGCTTTGACCTTCTCTGAATCCATCTTGGCTCCTTCTGTTGAAATGATAAAACCCATAAATACCAAACTTTCTTGCAGGAACCTACATTGCTTCAGGTTTTCATAAAGCTGATGTTTTCCTAATGCATCCAATATAATTTTTAAATGATGCAAGTGATCTTCTTTGTTGTTACTGAAAACTAGGATGTCATTAAAATAAACGACAACAAACTTACCAATATAATGTGGAAGCACAATATTCATCAACCACATGAAAGCACTAGGTGCATTGGACAACTTGAATGGCATCACCATCCATTCATATATTCCATCCCTGGTCTTGAAGCTTCTTTTCCATTCATACCCTTCGCGAATCCAGATTTGGTGGTATCCACTTCGCAAATCAATTTTACTAAAATATATAGCTCTGGCTAGCACATCCATCATGTCGTCTAAGCACAGTATAGGAAACTGATATTTGATGGTAATTATGTTGATTTCTCTGCTATATGTGCACATCGTCCACGTATTATCCTTTATGGGAGTCAACAATGCCAGTACAACACATGGACTCACGCTTTCTCTTACCACGCCTTTCTTTATAAGTTCGGTCACTTTTCGGTTGAGCTCTACATGTTGTGTAGGACTCATCCTATAGGTGGCCTGATTAGGCAAAGATGATCCTGGGATTAGATCAATGTGATGTTGAATATCCCTCTTCCGTGGAAGCCCATCAAGTAGTTCATTAGGGATAACATCAACATATTATTCTAGTATCTTGGCCACTTCAGTAGGGATTGGTATGTCTTCCTCGACTCTTTTTTGCACTATTAATGCATAACATAATCATGTTGCCTTCGTTTCCCTAACAAGCTCTCTTTCCAACAACATATTCTTAGCTTTCCCCTCATCCTTAAGGGGCAATAAGACGACTTTCGATCCATTCTTCTAAAAGGTGTAGGTATTCTTTTCTCCATTATGCATGACTTTGTTGTCATATTCCCAATGCCTCCCCAATAATAGATGACATACATCCATCAGAATGACATCACACCAGACTTCATCTTTATAAGTCTTACCAATGGAAAATTTGATCAAACATCTTTTATTAATGGTGACTTCATCCATTTTTTGAACCATGCAATTTGGTAAGGATGGGGATGTGTTTCACAACGTAATTTCAACGTATCTACCATCTCTTTGGAAACCATATTCTCACAATTGCCACTATCAACAATAACTTGGCATACCTTTCCTCTGGAAGTGCATATGGTTCGAAAAATATTTATCCAAAGCCAAGAATCTTCATTGTCGCTACTCTACCTTTACTCTTTTTTGGGAATCACCATTGACCTCTGTATCATGAGATTCTCCCCCATATTGTGAGGGACTTCAGATTCAACTCCTCCTTCATTCTCAGCTTGGACCAAGTTTAAACTAGGTTGTTGTCCTTGCTTCGACTCTTGCATGTTATAATTTGGGCATTCAAATGCTCAATGACCCTCTACACCACACTTCAAACACACATGAGGTCCTCCTCATCGTAACCTCTACTCCTTTGAAACCCTCTTCCTCATGGTTGATTCAGGTTACCTTGTCGAGTATCTTCTGATTTCTCAGCTCCTTGGGATGATTCTCCTCTACCAAATTTAAAACTATTGATGTTTGGACAATATCTGGAAGACATTCTCCTAGATTAATAATTAATAATATAATTATTAATTATTAAATAATATATATGATAAGTAATAATAATAATAAATAAATATTGATTATCCAAGGGATTCATCCTTTCATGGATGGTCACCGTATGTTCTCTATATATGGAACACAACACTCATCATTGTAATAATATATCGAATATACTATATCATCTGATATGAAAAATAAACATGGTATCGGAGCAGGATTGAGCTAATTCCCTCACGAGAGGGCCCAAGATCCTGAGAGAAAAAATTGCAGCCACGACTTCTGAAGTTCACGGAGATTATTGGGGTGCATTTGTGAAGAACCCTCTTTGAGGACTGTGAATTATGCAAAGAGCTCTGTAGAGAAGGGGACATCCTCCAATAGTCACTCTCATTTCTGAGTTGTCCAGAGAGCAACAACTAGTTGTTAGTGATGGTTGTTCGCATCTCTCCAAGTGGAGTTGAAGAATGCCTACGATAGTGGATAGCGTCCATCGATGATATTACATGTGTAATCCAAAGGTAGTGGAGAGTCGTGGCTTGAAGCACTCGTGCATATGCAATTAAGAAGCATCACCACTAGAATGTGAAAGGTGCAAGAATTCCATGCACCACGATCAACTCATTGTAAAAATCATCAAGGTTCTTGAGATGGATGCCATTGATGGAAAAAGGATTACTGTATGTAACCATAAGACGTTGGCCTTGGAGCAGGGTATTGAATTTAGTACCCACGGGAATTGTAAGCAGGTTTGTGTACACCAATCTATTGTTGGGAAGAATATTATATCTCATGTTGTTCACGAAATCTTGGCTACCTTGGGAGAAAATCAAATTGTCATCGAGTGTGAAAATGGTGAGACTGGTAAACCCCGAAACTTAGGGGATTTGATCTGCAAGGCCAAGGCTAGGATGTTGTAGCCCCGATCCCTTAGTCGAATGGTCGCATCCCTCAATACCAACGACATAATTGGCCCATCGGGAAATATTGGCCGAGATCTTGTCATATAGAAAGAAAGTGAAGGGAGGGCTTCAACAAGAAAAAGATTTATGCCATGGATTATCACAAGCTTGTCATTATAAAGATCTGGGTGTGAAATTGCCATATGTTTGCATAAGGCAACGAGACTGTCTCATGTTGTCAATGTGGAGAGATAGTTCAACTAGGATCAACTGAAGGAGAAGGCATGTGAAGATATGCGTGCTGAGTGACTAATTTGATGAGCCGCCATTGAGACACCAATAATTTCTTTGAGAGAAGAGTTGCTAGGAGGAGTCCTTTCAATTTTATTTTGTGAGAAGATGTTGTCGGCAAGAGTGGAGTCTCACATGTCAATTAAGGATAAATTTATGCCATGCACTCCATTACAAACTCCTGTGCAAACCAAAAGAACTGCATAATTATGGATGCATTAAAGTGATAATTGCACTCTAAGAAATATTAGTTAAAACATACAAGCCAATAAATGGAATTCATGAAAAATCATATGTAAATGGATATCATATAGAGAGGGAGGCGGTACTACATCCAGAGGGAGCAGAGATTGAGTTACCTCCAAAGAAGGAGGAAGATTTACCTTCAGTGTCAAAGGGAGCAAAGAATGTGGACTTTATGTTGACGTGCCTCAGATAGTCAGATGAAGGAACCAAGACATTGGTTTCACGAGGAAACCTCGATATGTCTTGTGAGAGATTGGTTCCATGAGGGAACCTCAATATGTCTTAGACATGTGTTTCACGAGGGAACCACGAGATGTTTGTTATGGACATAGTTCATGAGTGAAGTTTGAGGTTGGACACTTAAGGATATTTGGGTGTCTAGTATACATTCATGTA
>CBVK0102738146.1:0-19307 GCA_900067695.1 Picea abies
GGGATGATGTCTAAGCTGCAAGGTTATTATTAGGTCAAATTTGCAATGTTAATGATAAGGTCTAAATTGCGATGCAATGTGGGTTAGGTTATTCCAATGTAGGGTATTAAATTGGAAGGAAAGGAAAGATAATAGGGAGAATGTAGATGTTCGAGGGTTTACCAATATGGTATGATATCATTGCTTGTTTATGGCAATTAACAGAAAAATGCAATGCGTTGTGCTTATTGTTGGTCCCTGAACTCGTGCCTAATGACTTATAACTAATAATGGGGGTTGAGATTATAGGCTTTTACCTTATGATAAGTCTTCGTTGGTTAATGATAATTAACGGAGTAATTGGTCTTGATTGATGTCTTCGGGTCCCAATAGTGGTTGGTCGAATTGAGTCCTCCTGACTTGAGTCTCCCATAGAGGTCATGATTGTCCCTGATTTTGTAGTACTTGGTGGTTTTGTATTGCGTAGTCTGTTCATGTCAGGCGGGATCTAGACACCTCTTGTAGCTTAGTATTTATGTCTGTGTGTAAGTCCGGTGGAAGGAATCCAGTGCCGTATCAAGAGTGTCGGGCTGTTTAAAAGCACAGTTCCACTCTTGCGACACACTCTGAGCCGTATCAGTAGTCTCGGGCTGTTTAAAGGCACAGTTTCCACTACTGTGACTCTACTGTGGGATTCTTTCATTCTATGACAATACTGTACCTAACCCCTGGTGTCTTTTTCTGCTTACAGCTACTAGTTGCACGCCTTATGTCCAGGGGCGTTTATTTCTTGTTTTCACTGTGATATGTCGAGTCGTCTTGATTGCGTTCGTCTTACTTGCGTCTTGTTGGTTCGAGTGGTGACATAGAGTCGAGGGGGTTTTTTATTCTACACATGCACACACACTTTAAACAAACAAACAAAAAAAAATTTGCAACTATTTTCGGAGTTGTTGTCATAACCAGGAGGGGTGTTACAATAATGAGATGAATATTAGTGAAGTTGTTGGTGAAAATATCCTAGATGGATAGTTCTTTTCATTCCATTTTCGATGGTATGTGGAATGTCACATAACTCCTCATGGTTTGAGAGTTATGTCCCTACAAAGATAAAGGACCCTCATATGTAGGCTTGAAGCCCCAAAAGGTCAAAGAAGTCAAAGAGCTTGCAAAGAAGAAATTAATTTTTAAATGATAAAGTAAAGTCACAAATTCAATAAGATTATTTGAATAATAAAGTAAGGTGACAAGATCGAGGACGATTATTTAATTGATAAAGTAATGGAGACATTTCTAACTATGGAAAGTGGTTAACCCTAAAATGAGGAAAATAGGTCAAGTGACCTAGAAATGGGTTAAGTGATCTAGAAATGGGTTAAGTGACCTAGAAGTGGGTTAAGTGACCTAGAAGATGAAGAGTATAAATAAGAGGCAAGGGTCTCTTGCGAAATGCATCTTTTGTGAGCATCTCTTGAGATTCATTGAAGATATATTTTGAGAGAGAGAGAGAGAGTATGGAGGATCTCATGGACGCATCTAAGTCTCTATATGTTTGAGAGCATGACGAAAAAAGTCTCAAAGGTTCATAAACCCATAGTTTCTAAGTTGTACGTGGGCTGCAGTGATCCATGGCACATACATACGCATGCTGAATGAGGATAGGGCATGTACAGTTGATGAAGTTATGGAAACTTGTGGTTGAGCTGATGATAATCTTTTGAAGACTGAAGTAGGTTCCCAATATGCATTCTATGGGCTCAAATCTGCCACAGAGATTCTGGTATGGTTATATTGTTGTCTTGATGGATAATTTTTTTTGTTGTGTGGTGAATTCTTAAGACATTCTTGGTATGGCTATTGTGATATGGTTTGAGTTGGTTGATGGAGTGAGCAACACTCTTATGATTCAACACTGATATGATGGCTATAATATTATGGTTTCTTATGCATGATTGAGTAGCACTCATTTTGTATGGTTGAGGAGCATGAGTAGGTTGTTGGAGAGCTTGTATGTGTTGTGACTGGCTATGGGTCAGATTGGAAAGTGAAAGACAAAAGAGAATGTGATTATAGGTTGCAGAGGTTCTGAGTGTGTCATGAAAAGGAAAACCCTAGTTGCTCATAATTATATGCAGGACGTAGTATAGACTAACCTCATACATACGCAGGCTGTACTACTGGTAGGGAATGTACATACATGTGTTGAATTACCGACAGGTCATGTACCTGTGACAGATTGAAATCTATTGAGGATTGTTGCCTCATATCAGTTGGTGCTGAGGGTGTAAGTTGAGTATTATATTATAGAGCTGGTACTCTTGTAAATTTGTACTCTAATCAGTTGTTGTTGATAAACCCAATGATTGTAGTACATAATAAAAAGAAAATTGTACATGCATCTTGTGTTCTTTGCGTTCCTTGTGGTGATGATTTGTTGATGATATATTTCTGATATATGTTGTTGATATATGTTCACATCTAACTAGTTATAAATGACAAGAATAAGTAATGAGTAAATGGTGATTGCTAATTAATGAGTTTTGTGTAAAAGGAAAGTTTTGAAAAAGAGCCCCACACTCATTCACCCCCCCACTATGTGTGGTTGGTGTGTTCAACACATAAGAAATTTGGGTCTCTGAGGACTACAAAATTATGAATTTTGCATGTGTGCATGATCTGTTTCCAACACCTTTTAGTGATGAAGTGTTAGATCAAGTTGTGGGAAAATAATCTTATTCGTTTACAGAGGAATTCTCAAGATATCACCAAGTCATAATTGCAGAGGAATACAATAAGAAGAACACATTCATAACTGAATGGGGGTCATTCACATACAATGTAATGCCCTTTGGATTAAAGAATTCCCCTATCTTCTTCTCTCAGATCGTGATAGAAACATTTCGAGAGTTCATTCACAAGTTTGTAGAGGTCTACATGTACGATTAGACAGTATAGAGCATGTTAAAGAAACATGTAGGGATACTTTGGTTAATGTTTGATAGATGTTGTGAATTGCATATATTTATGAACCTAAGGAAGGGCATATTCTGCGTACCACGTGGAAATCTGCTAGGCCATATTGTATGCTAGGAAGGAGTCCTGGTAGACCCTGCTAAATTTGCAGTCATTATGAACATGCCGCCACATACAAGTGATAAAAAAAAATTCTCGACACTGGGACATACAGGATATTACCGGAGGTTCATCAAAATATATGCAACTATCACCATACCTCTAGAAAAAAATGTTGAAGAAGTCTGAAACATTTCGGTGGACACTAGAATGTGACAAAGTGTTCGACAGTCTCAAAGAAAAATTAAGTACTACACCTATATTGATATTCCCAAATTGGGAAATTGAATTCCATGTACACGTGGACGCATCAAGCATCACCCTGGGAGCAATCTTAGCCCAACTAGGGGAAGGAAATATGGACCACCCTATCTACGTTTCCAACAGAAATATTTCGCAAGATGAATGCAACTACACAACCACCAAAAGGGAAGGTATAGCTATGATTTATGCATTACAAAAGTTTAGACAATATTAATTAGTCTCTCATTTCAAGTCTTTTACTCACCACTTTGTGTTGAAGTACTTAGTCGATAAACCAATATGTGAAGGAATAGTCGATAAACTAGTATGTGAAGGAAGGATTCGCAGGTGGTCACTGCTCTTTCACGAGTTTTCATTCGAAGTAATTGTCAAACCTGAAATATACAACATAGGTCTAGATCACCTGTCCAAGTTGGAATTAGGAGAAATTGGTGGATCCATGGATGATAAGCTCACATATGCAGACCTATTCCAAATTGAGGCCATCCCAGAGTATATTGAAGACATTGTTGTCTTCCTCAGAATAAGGACTTGACTAAAACATTACTCCACAACCCAAAAATGACATATGGTGGTTTGAGTAGTAGACTACCAACTGATTGTAGGACAAATTTACAAATTGGGACTAGACAACATCCTCAGGAGATGTGTCCTAAGCCATGAAAGGTAAGATATCCTGTGGGAATGCCACGGTGGAGTTGCGGGAGGACATGTTGGAGGTAAATATACCACACATAAGGTACTTCAAGCTAGATTATGGTGGGATACATTATTTAAAGATGCTAAATTTTATGTTATATCTTGTGACACCTACCAAATATTAGGGAAGCCATCACGTAGAGATGAATTAACCCTTCATCCAATTAGATCACTTCAAGCATTTGAGAAGTGGGTTGTTGACTTTATTGGACCAATCAACCCATAAACTAAGCATTTTAAGGCCAGATACATCATTACTGAAACATATTATCTCATGAGATAGACTGAAGCAAAGGCAGTTCAATATTGTTCGATAGATGCAACTTCTAGATTTATTTTTGAAAATATCATTACTTGGTTTGGATGCCCTAGAATCCTGACTAGTGATAAAGGTAGTCACTTTATCACTAACACAATCACAAAGTTGACAATACGATTTCTTATACAACACCATAAGAGGAGTCCCTATCATCCATAAGTGAATGATACAATTGAGGAATTCAATAAAATTATTGAAAGAGGACTGATAAAAGTATGTTGCACAAACATGGAAGACTGGGGTGATAGAGTTCCAACAATCTTGTGTGGTTACAATACTACCACAAATAAGCTACACATGTATACCTCATTTTAGTTTGTTTATGGGAAGGAATTTGTTGTACCTGTAGATTTTTTCACACCTAATCTCTATATAGAACAAGCTACACATATGACAGATGGAAAATCAGTTGCACAAAGGATTGCAGACTTGTATGAACTTGAGGAAGTGATATTTTTAGCATATTTTCATTAGTTAGTGGAGAAATTTAGGCATAAAGCTTGGAATGACAGGAACATTAAGTCCAAAATATTTTCACAAAGGGATAAACTACTACACTACAATAGTCGATATCAGAAGCATCCAGGCAATTTGTGCATGCATTGGTTGGGTCCATTCATAGTTGTGGAAATCTGACACTCTGGTGTAGTCATGCTAGCACAACTAGACAATATCCTTATATCAGGATCGGTGAATGGCGCCCACCTAAAGGCCTACATTTCTCATGTTTAAACCAAAGGACTATTGCTCCAGTCCAAGGGATCTTGTACAGTAGTTAGATTTTGATTTTCTACAATTTGTTTAATACACATAATAATGTCAGAGTGTGTGTAGTGGAAAAACAACATATGTTTTTTTTTTTATTTTCATCTAAGTGTTGATTCGGTGCAAATACACTTACTCAACCACATAGGGTCGAATGAGTCAACATTATATTAAATGAGGTCATTAAACATGATGAAGAACCTCATTGTGGTTGGGGGCAGAATCTGAACTGTATCACACTCCAGGTACCATTCACATCTTGTCCATCATACCCTTTATGGTAGCTATAGTTACCCGTTAGAACATTTTTTCAAACCATAAATCTGTGATACACGTGGATGCCATTGATATCCTCGCTGAGATTACAAAATGTTAAAATGGTAAGCCCCTCAAGTCAACCACCTTCATGTCAATTTTTTCATTAAACCCAAGATCACCTTAGGGATTTTACCCCGTTATAGGTCTCGTTAGACGCCTGAGCAAAAGATTGCGTTGTAGGCCTAATTATGAGTGTATTTATGAGAAATTACAAGGCTCTCCAGCTATCCCATTTATAATATATCACCAACATAAGGGAGAGACTCACTTTTTATCTCATCCACCCTATGTTTTTAAGCTATATTCACCCTATCCTAATATGAGAATTCCTCTGCTCCCCAGTCACGATCCTGACCCCCAACTGATCTAGATTATTTTCGACATGAAATGAGAGAAGAGATATAATAAATAAATGTATAGATATATCTCGAATATCCAATAATATAACATAAAAGTATGAGAGATGAAACCATAAACACAGAGGTACAGTAATACAAAATTTTCTATTAATGAGCAAAAAATGTACAAAGACTGTAAAAATACAGAGTGAAAGACTCGCTAGAATGGTGGAATCTTATCTATGAGAAGAGATGTGTCCACTACTCACATTCACAAGAATATGATTTTAAAATGAAGCTCCAAAGGACTTTTTATTAGAAAGAAAATTCAAAATCCTAACCTCGGAAGATAAAAGCCCAACAGTTTTTTGGACCCCATTTTGGGTAGTTTGGTGTATCAACTTCCTGAGGGCGTAACTTTGGCATCCAATCTCCGTTTGGGGCAGATGATAGCTCGTTGGAAAGGTATCATAGAGGATATTCATTTAGGGGGATCAATCAAAATACTCTGGATATCATTCAAAAGATATGTCCCTAAAAACCTTCATTTAGGCCCTCAAAATGGCCCCATAAGTTAAAAACTGCTAAAAATAGTAAATTGCCAAAATTGCTAGAAAATTGTTTTGAGCCAGTTGGAAAAGGTGGGTGGCCACCAATATCCACCTGGAACAATCCTCCATCCTTATGAATAAATGGTATCCATTTTTTCGAGTTCTCAGGGGATAGGGGAAAGAGATTGAATCTTGGTGTGTTGCTTGCCTTGGTGGAGACGTTGCATTGTCATGAACCTATTGCTAGTGGGGTTGAATCTATTAAACTAGTCAGGATACATGAGATGTCTGGGTGGAGAATGAATATTTTCTCTTTGATACATTCTTGTTGACCTTCTTCTTATGGAGAGAAGGTGCTTGGGTCGAGGTTGTAGTGGTTGCAGTATCATTCTGTTCACCTTTTGAACAAATTGTGAAGAAGCTGAATTTTATAGTATGAGATACTACCTTGCAACATTTTTTAGGTGGGACAGTAGTTGGAACTACCTCTGGTATCGTGTAGAGATGACCCCCCAAAGTAACAATGACACTACGAGGTTGAGACTCGTAGATAGCATGGCACTTCCACATATATCGTTGGCCCAAGAGAACATCACAAAAATCCAGTGGGGAAACATCACATAATACCTCATCCTTGAAGGGTTGGATGTTGTATGACAATCGACATTACTAGTTGACACAAAGATCTCATCCCCGACGAAGCCACTCGATGTTGTATGGTTGCAGGAGTGGTGTTGTCAATAATCCCAACTATTTGATGACCTCTATTGAGATGAGGTTCTTCTAGATTCCTCTATAAACAATAAAATGCAGTGGGGTCCCCTTCATCCACATATGTGAATGAAAAAGGTGCTCCCCCTCTTTAGGATCTGTGGATCTTTTGGTTGAATTGTTGTTGTCATGAAAATAGTAGTGGGGTCTGCGTCGATGATCTGTCTTCTATAAATATTTTCTGAATCATATTTTGAATCAGGGTTCGGCTCCTTATCTTTGATCTCGGCCACAAATGATTTTTTTGAGCGAAATTCATCGGTGTTGTTCCAGGGGATTTTGTGGAAATCACACCATTTTTTGGTGTCCTTATTCATCTTTCCGTGGCCCTTCCTTTCATGTAGCTTGGAATGGTTTTCAGGAGACTGTTTGTTAGGGTCATCTTTATATTACTTTGGTTGTTGCATATTTGCAGACCCGAACTCCTTTTTTTTCTAGTGCTTAAAGTTTTTCTCTATTTTAATGGCATATCGATAAGAAACATTGAGTGATGAGATGTCCATAAAATCTATTTCAGTTTGGATGTATCTATGTAGAGCCCCATGATATTTCATAGTAAAATTTCGTTCAGAGTCTTTGATACCCAACTTTGTGCACAAGCTATGGAAGTTATTGGTGAACTCTATAACTTCTTGGCCCCTCTCTTGTCGTAGTGTGGTCCATCGCATGTACTAGTCCTCATAGTTTCCAACATGGTAATATTGTTCCTTTACTGCATCCACAAAAAAATCCGAAGTAGGCTCGACCCCATATATTCCAGACTCCTCTGTGGAAATTTTCTCCTAGTAAGTTTCCCACCAATGTTTGACATGGGGGAGATCCTTAAGGAATTCGAAGGTGATCTTTTCCCCTATCGAAGAAATTATGGACAAAGAAATGACCTTCTAGCATATTTAACCATTTTTCTAGGGCATTTTCATCTATTTTCCCTTCAAATATGGGAATATCAAAATTAACTTGTACCTTGAAAGGCGAGGTAACTCCAAAGTTTTTGCTTGATCAATACAGGTCTATTTTTATAGGTAGGAGTTGAAGGATGTGGGAAAAAATCTTCATCATTTCGTCCCTTTGTCGCGTGAGAGCTTGCTCAAGAAACAAATTAATAGAATTGTATAATATGTATTTTTACTTTTCTTCGGCCATGGAGGGTTTATTAGGAATGCAAGAAATATCGTATTCAAGAGAGACAATCTAGAGAGCCAACTTTCTATACTCAAACCTCATCGGGGACATGCACTGGAAAACGATCAACAACAGACTGCTCTGATACCACTGATCCAGATTATTTTTGGCATGAAAAGAGAGCGGAGATATAATAAAGAAATGTACAGAGATATCTCAGATATCCAATAATATAACATAAATGTATCATAGATGAAACTATAAAGACATAGATATAGTAATTCACATTTTTCCATTAATGAGCGAAAATGTACAATGACTGTAAAAATATAGAGTGAAAGACTCACTAGAATGGTGGCAGCTTATCTCTGAGAAGAGATGTGTCCGATATTCACATTCTCAAGAAGATGATTTTACAATGAGGCTTCAAAGGCCTTTTTATCATAGATAAAATCCAAAACCCTAACCCCGAAAGATGAAAATCCAACAGTTATGTGGAGCTTGTTTTGGGTAGTTTGGTGTATCAACTTCCTGAGGGCGTAACTTTAGCATACAATATTTGTTTGGGACGCACGATAGCTCATTGGAAAGGTATCATCAATTATATTAATTGTGGAGGCTCAATCAGACCCTTTGGTTATCATTAAGAAGATCAATCCTGAAAAACATTCATTTAGGCCCTTAAAATGGCCCGGGAAGTTAAAAATTGCTAAAAATAGTAAATTGCTAAAATTCTAAGAAAACTGTTTTGAGCTAGTTGGAAAAGGTGGGTGGCCACCAATATCCACCCAGATCACAAAATCATATAGTTTACCAATGCTCCATATCCAACATGTCGATATTAGTAGGAGGCCGAAGTTTGACTCCCAAAGAGGCAATTCCATACGAACCATACGATCCCAAGGTCGAGGTGATGGGAGATGTGAAGGGAAAGGCTGAGGAAGAAAAAATCATCGAGATCGACTTGAATAACCAAGTATTGTTTCCTCAAATGAACATTAGTGTTTTTTGGGACTTGGATGTAGACTCAATGGGGGGCATGCAGTTTCTCCCAAAACCAGACTTCATCAATTTGTTCAGTTCCACCATTATGAAACTCAGGGATCTACTGGTCTCTGGGACCACTGGTGAGGTTGCACGATGCACCAAATTTATATTCAGTCGAGTGCATGATAGGAGCTTATGGCTCAATAAAGGATACCCAATTCATGCAGAGGATATCCAACAATTGACCGTATTTTCCATAGAGGGTGAGGATGTATCTAAGGGATTCCAAGGCCCAAGCAAGCATGGGAAAAAGAAGGGCAAAGTTACCATATATGAGAAATTCTACACCCAGAGGGGTGGATGCACAACAAATATTGAGGCAATTCTAGCAGACATGGTCCAAAAAGCATGTTATGTTATTGCAGGTAAGCTCATGAGCTCATACTATAAGGGAAAATGAAGTTTAAACGCTCTCTCAGTAGCATAATTTTGCGCAAATGGAGAAGTGATGAATTGGTGTAACTACTTGTTAAAGGAACTCCTCATTGCTTGTGAGGAAGCTCAGGAGAAAGGAGGAACCTTCACCTATAGATAATTTCTCATAGAATTTGCAATGTGGAAATGGTGGCCACCACCAGGAAGACAATTTGCACATGCAGACAAGGGGCGCCTCGAAAAAATGTTCAAACCTTAGCATTCAAGGTCAGATTCAGAGAATGTGGAGTTCAACAATGTGACATTCCTGAAGTGGTAAAAACAACTCATAGATGCAACTGATCAGTTGTGCATACCATAGGATCTATTAAATCTCAAAACAATGAATATATCATTTGGGATAAATCACCACTATAAATTTGTCTAGACGAAGTATGCAAAGCCCAAGGACTTCCACACAAGGCCTCTAAATTTTACCTTAAGGAAGAAGAATTTGAAAAATAAGTTATGTCATGGAATGGTGTTAAGCGCAACCTTCCCAAGTTAGGTATGAATTACCTCTTGCCACTAGAGATATTGAAGAAAAAGGGGTAGTATGAAGAAGGAGGGCCGAGTTCTGGTGCAACAGAGAAGAAACATAAGGTTAAAATGATGAAAGATTCATAAGAAGAAGAAGAACAGAAACCCCTAGAGTGGAAAAAGAGGACATTTCCATTATTTTCGTAGCTTCCAGAACATGTAGTGCTATCATTTAAGGATGTCAACGAGATCCTAGATTTTTCATTCATAGGAGATGTCTCAATAAAGAAACCTAGAACAAGTGTTTCCCCTGCCAAAGTTATAAACCCATAGCCAATATCCATGGCTTTACCTCGTATACGGAAGCTACTCATGCTTCCCAAAATATGATTAACATCCTTTATGACCCTGATTTGGACACCATCGCATACATAAATATCACTATTGAGAAAGCCCCATCACCACTGCAAGATACCATCATTCCCTCACATCCCACTTTTCCAGAACCAATGCAAATGGATATCCCTGAACCGTATGAGAATGTGGAAGATCCCACTACCTTGACTATTGTAGCCTTGAGCCAACTAGTAGATCTGTCTATACCCAGTATGATCATTATTCCCTTGGTAGAGAGACATAAACCATAAGTCTCCCCAGTCACCCCATTACAACAAGCTCTGGTTACTGAGAGTCTTCCCTCAATAGTCAATGTTGAGGTTCTGATGATCAGAAGAGAGACTCCATAAGTTTCACTACCAAAATAGATAGGAACATATTCAGTTCAAACAAAACAACAATAACCATCAGGACAAATCCCAACATCACTAAAAGAACAACTGGAGCCACTACTCTAGAATCCACAATAGTACGCAGAACTACTACAACTTTGCTTGGAAACACCAGAGGTTCCCTCCCTAATTGCAATGTCTACGAAGACCATACTCGCATAATAATTGCAAGGTCCATATCTAGGGGAAGAAGAAGTGGATACACCCTCAAAACACTCCATGGATAGTAGACTGCCACTTCAAGCTAGATTACCCTTGGACGCCACTATTACATCCGACAAGTTTGCTCAATTTCCAACACCACAACTAGTAGGCCTAATCATAGCTTCTACCGACCAATTAGAGTAGAGGATCCAACAGGTAGAAAGGGAAGCCAACTTCTAGAAGCAAGAAGGAATCTTGGAACCAACAGGAAGAATGAAAGAGGATTAGTTCAAGATTCAGGCATAACATAAAGTAGATAAAGTAAAGGAAAATCTAATAAAGGCCTGGAAAAATTTCAAAAAGATAGTTCCTCAATAGTCGGAATCCATTGCAACGATGAGACAACATAATAGATTGAATTGGTTTAGGTATCCTAGACTGAGATCGTGGAATGACCATAAAATATAGAAGTGCAGTTGCCGAAAATAAAGTTAGAAGCTGAATTACAACCCTGAAAGTTAAAGGAACAATTGGAAAAGGTGATTTTGGAAGGAAACATTGCCAGAGTAAAATTGCATAAAAGTACTGCGAAGTGCACAACAATATTTAAAGAGGTCAGCGATTGGATGGGAGTAATCTCGCAATGCAAACAAACACTGGTGGACTTTTACTTAACGATCCAATCCCTTAATGAAGAAGCGACCAAAGCTTTGGATCCGCTAGAATAACAAGTGAAGTTTGACAAAATTCATAAATTGGATAATGATCGGAAGCCACTATTTGAATCTCAGACAGTGGCCAAGAAATAACTCCGATAATTTCAGCAAGTATTCCAAAACGCATACCTACATATGCATCAAGTGGATGCTATAGCCAACTCGTAATGGAATTCCCTCGTTGCATCCAAGCCAAAATAATTCACCACAGGCGCAACCCAGTAATTTGTTGTAGAAGCCTCAGTGAATTCCAGGAAGAGGCAAGACAAGATCGATAAATTCTACGAAGTCAAGAAGAAATCCATGGAAATGGTACCAAAGTTTGACCCTTCGTTTGAAGGAGCCAAAGAAGAAATAGTCCAAGATGGAAGTGGAAGCAACCTGGAAGGAGAAGACAAGGAAGAACAACAACGCAATCGAGAGACCACATAAGAGTTAAATACTTGACTTAGGATGAGTCAAGGATTGTGTTCGAGGCCTGTTGGGCCGATATTTTTGATGAATAGAAGTTGTGTAAGATATTTAAGAGCTTTGTTCTGATGAAAAAAAGTTGTGCAAGATTTTTTGGAGCCAGATAGTCGACCAAAGGAAGGAACAAAAAGAGGAGAAAATGGAATGTGTAACAAGAAACAGTTAGAACATAAAACAGTTGGAAGGACAATGCAACACATTTTTTGAAGAATGAGGTTGCAACTGAATCATGAATAATAGAGAACTCTCGGGTTCTCAACAATCAAACCTGGATCAATTTATAGCTATGAGATCAATATGATTGTAACAAGGTTTGTGGTTGGGAGGTATTGTTTAATATTAGAAAGTTTGGGAAAGGTCGAGTTCAAGTCTAAGTCTATATCGACTCACTATTATTGTTAGCTTAACTAAATCCTGAGATATGGGTTAGGAACCAGACTGATAATGTAATAGAGTCACGTAGTACTGTAGGTTTGGAAAGAGCAAGGAATTGAGATAACCATGTCTTGCACTGGTGTAGAAGCACTTGTTGATTATATTTGGCATAACCATTTGCATATGTGACTCAAGTTGATCTTGTATTATGAGAAGAGACATCTTATATGATAATAGCAATGGGAGACCCAATTAAAAAGAAAATATCTTCTGTATTTAGCCTTCTAATTTTATTGAATCTTATGTTGTGTTATCTTTTATGTTTGGTATTCTTAAATTATTATATATTTCATGTGAATTTTGATGCAACTATGTTTCTCCATTCTCAGGTAGGAAATGTTCAGAAATGCAATAGGTTTAAACTATCTTACGTAAGAATAATATGAATCTTGATACTTTGGATATTTGTTTGAGTATTCTCCTTACCCTTCCCTCTCCTATTTGTCTCGGTTGCACTTCGGGTGAGATTTATTCCCTCCTGGGAATATAAAAATTCCAGTGCACTAGGATACATCAATACCTTTTGTTGGTAACTAGAAGAGGACCATGGTCTGATCACTTTTGCGCCAACAAGGTGGTGCAACCAAGGAAACATGATCCCAAGAGGATACGAATCTATGTCAATTTCAAGGGATGCAATAAATTGACTGTGACATATTCATTTCCTACCCCCTTCACTGATGAAATCATTAATTAATTCGTTGGCCACAAATGCTACTCATTTACCGATGGATTCTCAGGTTATAATCAGGTGTCGATAGAAAAAGAAGATCAACCAAAAAAAACATTCATCTCATAATTCAGATCCTTCTCCTACAGAGTCATGCCATTTGGAATGAAGAAGGAACCAAAATTCTTCTCGAAAATAATTGTTAAATCATTTCAATAATATATATATAAAACTATGGTGGTCTACTTCGACGACTGAACAATATACAACCTGTTCAAGAATCATGTACAATGGCTTATGCTTGTGCTAGAATGATGCAAGCAAATATAAATATCGTTAAACATCAAGAAATGTATATTCTCTACACCAATTGGAATCATGTTAGGACATGTGGTATGTACAGACAGAGAAAAGGTCGACATGGATAAGATTAAAATTATTCTCGACTTAAAGCCTCTTGTGAACCAAAAACAAATCAATTTTGTTTTGGGAAACATAGGATACTATAGGAAGTTTATATGCCACTAGTTGGAAATCACATTTCCAATGGATAAACTTTTAAAAAAATAAATCAAGTTCATTTGAAGTTAATATTGTCAGGAATCCTTTGAATTTCTAAAGAAGAGGCTGGTTGAAGCTCCAATACTAAAATTTCCTGACTGGTCGAGAAATTTTCATGTACATGTGGATGATTCAAATGTCATTGTTGGTTTAGTACGAGCACAACCATATGATGACACAGTTTATCATCCAAACACATACACAAGTGAGAAGTTGAAAAAATAAAAAATAAATTATTCTACCACAGAAAAAGAAGCTTTATCAATGATATTCGCTCTACAAAATTTTTGTTGTTACTTACTTTCCAATTCGTTCACATTTTTTGCAAACCATCAAGCATTGAAATATTTGGTTAATAAATTGGTCCACCAAGGAAAAATATACTGTTGGTTACTATTATTTCAGGAGTTTGAGTTCGACCTCATCATATGACTTGGAAAATAGAATGTTCGACCCGACCACCTGTCATTACTTAAAACACGAGAATATCTGGTATGCATTGACAAAGACCTCCCAAATGCACACTTATTCCAGGTCGAAGTTTCCCCCAAGGATTTAGAAGATATAAAAATTTATTATAAGAAGGAAAGGCTCCATAAGATCTATCGATAAACTAAAATAAAGTACTAGCCTTAAAAGTTTCACCTTTTACAATCATAAATGGTTATTTATATAAATTGGGAAACAATGATGTACTAAGGAGATGCATTCCTGAAAATGAAATGAAATACGTCATTAATGAGGCTCATGCAGGACCATCTAGGGGTCACTTCTAGGCTGACATGAAAACAAGAAAGATACTGCAAGCAGACCTGTGGTGGCCGACTCTACATAAATATCGTCAGGATCAAGTTAGAAAATTTTATAGTTGTTGAAGGTTGAGGGGACCTATGTGGAAAAAAGAAATGCCTCTCAGTTCAATAAATCCTAATCAATCATTTGAAATATGGGCCATCGACTTTTTCAGGCCATTTTCATAGAGGGAAAGAATAACTAGTACTAAGTATACAATCACTGTTGTATAATATGTGACTAAGTGGGCAGAAGCTGATCCAGTTGAATCATGTACCAAAGACGTTGCAACAAAGTTTATCTATGTGAATATAATCACAAGGTTTGATTGTCCGCTTACACTAATTAGTGACCAGAGAAAAGGCTTTGTGAATGAAACAATTAAATTCCTGCTAGAGATTTTTTTTATCGACCACAGATGAACGAAATATTATCACCCATAAGAAAATGGGGAAGTTCAATATTTTAACAAGACATTACATAAAGGACTTACAAATATTTGCGACATCAACAAAGACGATTGGGACGAGAATATTCATGTAGTGCTATGGGCTTACAGATCATCATAAACAACAAACAAGTCAAACTCCATTCAATCTCATCTATGGGAAAGAAGCTTATATTCCATTACACTTTTGGACCAACTCCAACAGGATTGCAGCTGTAGAAAAATTTGACAACAGTAAAAGTATGAACAAACGATTGTAACAATTGAATAAGATGGAGGAAGGAAGACTAATCACAATGAATCATCAAGAGGTGCTAAAACAACATCAGAAAGAGTGGCACGACCTACATATAAAGAAAAAAAATATAAAAAATGAATATTTATCTTTAATGTATGACAATCGTATAAAAGGTAAACCAAGGAAACTAGAGAGAGCATGGCTTGGGCCATATGTTGTTGAAGATATTCGACCAACTCGAGCAGTCCAACTCATAACACTATTGGGGAACCCATTCAAAAAATGCATTAATGGTGCCCATTTAAAAAAGTATCATCCTTGAAGGACACAAACTTTGTTTGAAACATCTAGTAGGGAAATGTCAACATGGAGGTAAATCCAACATTTTGGCGAGATTTAGAACAATATCGACTAATAATGTACTTATGAAAATAAAACCTACTTAGTTTTATAAGAAAAATTCTATTATCAATTGAGGTAAATAAAACTATTAAAGGAAATTTAAGTATTAAAGACCCATCAAAGAATCAAAGAGAAATAAATAAAGAATTATGATGGAAAGAGAAAGAAGTCCATGGTCGAGCCCAAGGCAAAGAAGACAAACACATGATAGACATATATACCACTCCATCACCTGACCTAAGGAAAATATTGATGAAAAGGCAATCAAGTGATTGAGATAGATCAACATCAAGCGAGCATAGAAACCATCAATATCATCCAGACGGAGTAAGGAAAAACAAACTGGACGAGCATGTAAGTCATTAGGAGCATCGACTAAGTCCCATTAACAACAAAAAAAATGTCTATTTAAGAACAATAGTCGGATGACCCATATATTGACCATTCATTAATAAACAAGATTTTGTTGGTCGAGCTCAGGAAAATATCGACCAAGGAAATGTTAATGAGAGTACATAAGGTACATTTAATTCATGCCAGGGAAGGAACGACGTGAATAATAGATACAATAATGGCTAACAAAGAAGACCATTCCACAACAACCTCTAGATTTTCTTGACACATATGAACGCATATTCATGATATTCCATGATTAATGGCTAATGGGGCAGGGCTCACACAAGTTCTAGTTCAACAATGACATAGAAATACACTTTCAAAAAGTTCTCTAATTCCTAAACAACCATACCTACAACTCAAATACTTCTAAATCATATGATTGGGACAAACAATATCTATTTGTAAGACAAAAAGGATTTGTAAGTTTACAACAAAGAAGTTTCACTCACGCCAACGATAGTCGACTCGGTCATAAAGTAAAATGACCTTCATCGACCCCACACTTATATATCTTGGGAGATTGAGGCTCATACAAAATAGTCATCCATCAACTATATTACCTTCCATATCACAACTCTATATAATAGAGTTCAAGAATGGGGAATACCCACTTTGAAAAGAGTTAAGTTAAGACATAGACTGTTGAAGGAAAATCTCCCTGTGGACAGGTAGATCTCCTCTTGAGAGCTAGACTCTTAACTCTTAAGACATAAGACGCTTAACATGGACACTGACTTCCTTTCATATCTATACAAAGTAATGCATGAGGAGGAAGGAGAAAAGAGGTAACTTTTATCGATGTTTGTCCCTGCATGCTTCGAGTTGAGCTCCAATCTTTTGCTCCTCGATGAGCCCTGTAGACAAACAGTAGTACAACCACTTCCTACTCTATTGATATTAGCGTGAAATAGATCTGTCTATCATAGACAAGTTTATGTGAAATTAAACACAAACTAGAAAGAAACAGGCCAAGCATGTCATATTAATGAGAACAATGACAAAAGTAGCTTACAACCGTATATGTGAATGTGATAGCTTTGTCAAGTCCCCTTTGTCTAACCCTTGCTCAAAAGATCCACGATATGGATGACAACAACTTTACACATTACTTTCCTCCAGTTCACTATATGTTTCCTATGAGATCATAGGTTTCATGCTTCCAATTCTTCCCCTTTTTCACCATGATAGAGCCTGCTTATATAGGTTTAGAGAGGCCTAACTTCTTGAGGTATCTTTAGGGTAAGTTGAGGAATTCCCTCCTTAAATCAGGGATCTTCTCCTAGGATCATGGTTGAACCAGGAATTCGAATGCAACTGCCTTCCAAACTCGAAAGATCTTCCCCGTATTCTCCTCAACAGATCAATTGTTGCCCAGATTAGACAACGCTCCCTCAAAAGGGGCATCAGGGCACTATAGCACTCCCTAGTAGGCTCAAGGGGGGTGCTAGCACTGTAAAAGTCCATAGCGCTCCATCAGAAGGGAAGTTTGGTGTTATAACGCTCCCTAGCACCTTATAGGGGAGCGCCAACGCTCCTAAGGGTGATATAGGGGAGCGCTCTCTCCCAAAACCTTAAATTAAATGCTCCTTTCAGGTGGAAAGAGGTTCTTATCTCCAGTTAGCCATTCCTCTTTCTTCAAATCAAGTGTTTGAGGCATTTTAAGTGTCTCCTTAGTGTCGTCATCATGGCAGTATGCTTTGCTTGATACTTGCGATACTTGCGAGCAACATGCGACACTTTCCAAAGAGAGTAATGTTGATGTGTAACATAGACCATGGGGTTGGAGAACTTAGCATACGATGACCCCCTGGAACCATACCTTCAGAAATCAAAAGCGGATCATCCATCTTGGTCACAAATGTTAGAAGAAGAAATTCACCACTTTGTAAAGGCACAAATGTTCCTTTGTTGGTTCAATCGATCAAATCTTAGAGGAGATAGAGCATTCGATAATCATCCAAACGAATGGTTAGGTAAGCCACAATAAATTTCAAGTTACTTGAACAGAGCGTTGAAAGAAAATATCAAAAGATCGTTTCAGGTAACAATTTTCTGTGAGAATAAATGACATCAGACTGAAAACCAGGGATGCTCTAAAAATAAGGACATCAGTCAATTCAGAAGTGACACAAAGGGAATGACCTGCTTCCAAATAGAAAACATATTCAACCCCAAAAGCATAGAAATATGACCAACACATTAGACCACATAAAAGAAGATGAAGTCAACTCAACTAGTGGAGGAATTCTCAGTGAAGCAGATCGGTCAGATGCAACACCTTAAGTCGGTCCTACACATGGAAATTTTGTCTCCTTATACTTTTCTTCTTCTTTCCATCTTCTACTTCTCAGTACAATTGACTTTTTTTTACTATCGTATTTCTCAAGACAAGAAAGGATTTGAGGTGGAGGGATATGTTGTAGGGGTAGTCAACTCTGTCGACTAGACCTGCATTCGACTAGAAATTCGATCGATTTTGGTAATCAGAAATGTAATTCGGTCAAAGTATTTGCTAACCGACCAAGCTAGGTAGTTAATTAGTTACAACTTCCTAGCAACTAGACAGATAAGAATATAAATAAACAAGCACACACAAACTTTGATATCTCTGTGTGAGAGATTGTATACATTGTACTTCATTGTTATGTCCTTTAATAAATACTGATATTTGGGCTCTCACTAATTATTTATGTCTCTATCTATATCTATATGGGTGTATCTTCTATGCTTCTTATGTAAGGACTAATAGTAACTCTCCCTACTTTCCCCTAGACTACAACACTTCTCTTTCCCATGGATGGCCTTCCATATAAATATTGGTGAAGGAGGCTAAGAGATGGTTCCATATATATAGAACTTAGTAAACCTTTACTGTATTGAGAGTTCCCAATCTCCTTCCATCAAAAAACCAACTCATATAGAATTTATATACTTGGAAGTCACCAAATATAGAAGGATCTATAGGTGTTTATGAACGAATAGTACTGCAAGTAGTGATTGGTTGCAAATGAAAAAATATATAGATAGTGGTTGGTCGTGCTTCGGTAAGTAGTTCAACTGTGACCATCCTGATATGTGGCTGGAATATAGGGTGGACAAGTTGT